>PVJS01002772.1:5284-19069 GCA_004027185.1 Glis glis
TCTCTACTTAGTGAGGCCCTCTGCAACTTCGTGAGACCCAGTTTCAAAATAAAAGTATAAAAAAAATAGGGCTGGGGGCATAGCGCGGAGGTAGAATGCCCCTGCATTCAATCCCCGGTACCGCAAAAAAAAAAGAGTTAAAAAAATTTAAATACTGGAATAGTATAAGAAGGGTTCAGTATTCATGGGTAATTTTTCTTTGCAAAATTTGTATCAAAGAGTCAGGAAATATATATATATATATATATATATATATATATTAAATCAATTTGTCAAGAGAAATAAAAAGTCAATCTGTGAAGAGCTAGATAATCTTTTAAATGCTATAATCTAGGTTTGAGAATTGTCACCCTGACTTCCTACGTGCTTTCACCATGTGAAATGATTTTGCTTAAATAATCATTTGAAATATGTGAAGGAATATTAAAAAGAAAAACTTTGTGTTTTTTAAATATTTCTTTTCTAGAACACCAGAAGTGAGACAATTGTCTAGCTTTGCTAAATACATAATGGAATTTAAAATTGTGATTAATACTTTTCATTTATATATGATATTTCTTCTTTCTTCCTCCTTTTTTTAAAAAAAATCTTTCTTTCCTGCTGATAACCAAAACACTAAAAAAAGCCAGTGTACCCACATTTAACTAAAAATAATTTAAGGAATTTCAAGTAATAGTGATATAATGTTGAATATGGACAAGGTGCTGTCCTAAGTGCTGTGTTTGTGTGTTTGGTTATTTAATCCTCATAGCAATGCTCTATAGTAAATAATACTATTGTAAATCCAGTGTGTGTGTTTTTGTTTGTGTATGTGTATGTGTGTGCATGCGCGCGCGCGCGCGTGTGTGTGTGTGTGCATGTGCGTGTGCGTGCGCGTTACCAGGAATTGAACCCAGGGCTATTCTACCTTCAAGCTACACTACCATCCCTATTTTATTTTTTATTTTGAAACGGTCTTGCTAAGTTGCTGATGCTGACCTCTAACCTGTGATCCTCCTGTCTCAGCCTCCTGAATACTGGGATCACAGGCATGCTCCAGGGCACCCAGTTGTTATGCAATTTTATAAGAAAACTGAGGCAGTATAATTATCCAAGGTTACATACCTAGTGTTTTGCAGAAGTTATATAACCTAGCTTATCAGTCTTCAAAATCCACTTTATTAATATTGAAATGAGTCTATACATATTGAGACCTCAATTACTGAGGTTAGTTATTTTCATTTTGTGTTTTTCAGAAATCTAATATAGAATGATGAAGTAACTTGTCAAAGTTCACAGATAGTAATAGTAGGAATAAAATGTATCTTATTGTTCTATGACTTAAATTAAAAAATGTTAGGAGACAATACGGCCTAATTTGTCCTCAACTCCCAGTGTAATCCTGTTATTCCACGCTACTCATGTTATAAGCTTCCATCCCACAGGTATCTCAATTTGGACAATGGTTCATATGGTTATCATATTAATATACTACACTAACTTCCACTCTGAACTGTAACTACCTACTGTGTGTCACTATTCAGGGATGTTAGCAGAGCCCGTTAGGTTTACTTCTGTAGTATAAGCTTTCTTACTTATCCCATCCCCCATAACAGCTTCTGTGCTCATCAACTGCTTTGATGGTTGTCCCTTTCAGTCTTCTTTGGTCATGTCTATGTCTGCATATCACCTGCACAGAAAAAAAAATCCTTGTATCTGTCATCAGAGACAGTTCTCTCTCAAATATATAGTCACAATGAAAAGATCCATCTGTCCCCTCTGAATTGCTGGGTTGGTTAGAAGAGCTCTTTTAGTCTTTAGGGGATAGGACCAGACACCTCATACTCTGAAGCCATTCTGATAATTAATTAATCAAATGTCAGGTTAATACTTAGCCAATACATAAAACAGCCTATATTATGTATTTATTAAAATATACAAATCAATATGATATAATATATTAAAGATAACCTAGATGTATATTTCTTCATTTTTAAATATTTGAAGTCAGCAGTGCTCATAGAAAAGCCAAGGTCACAAACTAGTATCACTGATTGGAAAGTCACACAAATAAAGAGATGGAAGAAATGACAGATTCTCTTATTTCAAGTTTAATAGACATAATATGTAAACATTTTCCCTATCAGCATTAGACGGCACTGCTGTTATTAATCTGGGGTTAGGTCAAAACTCTAACTCTGATCATCATTATCAGAAGAGCCTGTGATATATTACACAAATCTACCATGACTCCATTTCTTCACCTGCAAAGGATTAATAATAGCCACTACCTAGTAAAGTTGTTGAAGATAAAATTAAACAATGTATGCCTAACTGCTAGCATATAGTAGAAGTTTAACACATCTTCAATGCTATATTTGTCAATCTTACCACAGTTTCAAAATAGAAATGTAAATAAACCTACTATAGTTTTAAAAATAATGATTCATTATGTGGAAGCCAACACATATTTTAGAAAACTGGTAGCACACATTAAAATTCTTAACATTATAAAACTTATTAAATGCTTTGAAACAGTAAATATCCAGATACTTCTTGAGAGGATCTCTTTGTTATCACTTCATAATTTGATTTTGTAGAATGACAGAAAATATTCATCACAAAAAGCTTAGTGTTTAGTCATTTTTTATTTGTTCTTGTGCAATATCAAAAATATCTGTTAAAATTCAAAACCTTGAAAGAGAAATTAACTGCTATTCTCAAGTGGCTTTGACAATGTGACTCTTCATCCCAGAGAGCCCTCTGTGGTGACAGTTTGGCTAGTCCATAAACTTTAGCTCCCATTTAAGAAAAATGAAATGGATGAGCCATGGATACTATCACTCTATGAAGACAATCATTAACAATTCATGGGAGAGTCGCCTCATAAGGTCAGTGGTATGCTCATATCAGATTTTTTCACATCGGTGCACAGAATCAGGAGGTAATTGAGCAAGTTACTGCTCTCCTTTTAGCACTGAAGATTTGTTGATTATCGGTTGATAGGGAAAATGACATTATTGTAATATCATGCCCTTCACATTGTCACCCTGTGCATGCAAAGCAGCCATTTTATATCTGATCAGGTCTAGGATCTTGGATGAAGATGAAGACAAGTTTTACAGATCCAGTGAAATCCTTTTCTTTTAGAGGATGAATTACAGTTTTTACTAGAAGAGAGTATTAAGCTAATAGCTTTCCCACAAGTAATGTGTTTCAAAGGCCAAAAGAGCTTTTGAGGTCTCGGGTGACTCTTTCCCTACTTTTATTAAATATTTTATCACTCTAGAAACTACCTTCAGTTTGTTACTGCTGAAGAGGGCCCTAAAATGCAGCAACACAATGTGCTGAAAGACAATCCACATTTACATTGAAGCTACAAACTCAAAACAAGTAGCCTGGTCACAGACATATCTGATTTTCAGGACATTTGCTAATAATTAGAAAGGGACTTTGCATTATAGCTGTTTTGATTGGTAGATATCTTATTAAAATACTTTCTAAGTGCTAAAAAAATCACACCAGATAGGATAAGCAAAGAAAAATTGGTTATTTTTTCTGACATCTTTGCAATAGAAGACACTGTGCTCAATGATATTGAAAAGTCAAGCAAGGCTTTAAAATTAGAATATATTTATTTATTACATAAATGAATATATTTAAATATATTTATTTATTATATATTAAATATATTTATTTACTATATACACATATGTATATAATATTTAATACTCTAGTTAGTTTTTAAAGAACTATCATTATATTTTCAATTTTTAAAATGTTTGATTTATTCAAAAAATTCTAACACCATAATTATGGGAAATAAACACTTTGGTAAATGTTTGGGGGGAGTTGATAGGTAGAGCTGTCCAACACTTAAAATTATTCCTGTTTGAATTTTTTTCCCTTTGATTAGTCCATCTGTGTTTGTTATTTGGCAGCCAGTAAAGTTAAACACATTCCCTTCCCAGAGACTGAAAGATAGAGGCACTATCCCCTTAAATGTTTACATTTTAAAGAGATAGTTCCCTGGTCCTTCAGAAAGACATTTGCTTGGTTGTGAAACTGTCAAGAGGCTAGAAGAAGATTTATATACATTACAAAGCAGCAGAGATATAATTTACAATGGCAAGTTTTTGAAACTGTATATTCCATGAAAAGAGAGGTAAAGGACATATAGCACTTGTCGATAGAAGAAGAAACAGTCCAAAATTTAGTCAAACTGAAGGGAACATTAAGAATATCTTGGACATTGGTTACTTTTTCTATTATTTCAACATTAATCTATAAATAATTCAATTCAAATGAAACAAATATATCATTCTCATGGTGCCAAAGAATGTTCATAGTGATGTCTACCTTTTATTTAAAAGTTTATATTATTTGGAAAGAGCAAATAACATGTATAAACTTTATATATAACTTTTGAAATACATATCATCCCATAGAATAGAGATGGAATCTAAAGAAATTTTTAAAAATATACTATGTTAATATAGTGTATAGGGATGTGTCTCCCCCTCTACTTCTCTCCTCTCACATTAATCTTTATTTTTTTCTTAGCTTGTTTCCTTGGAATGGGAAGGTAATTGTGCTTTTTGCTAACCTAATATACTGATTGCTTTGTTTAAGTTACCTTGGTATATTACTTTTTCTTTTCCACTTATGAACTTAATAAGTTAACCCACTTATCAGAATTCCAAGGCCAACATGCCAGGAAAATTGGCTCAATGGGACATTTGACACCAGCCCAATGCTGGCCACCTTGGGCCACTGCTATAATGCTTACCACAGTGAGTTCATACAAAGTTCAGGCAGCTTCTTCACAAAAGGGAGAAGAACTGAGCATCTCTTTGGGGTCTCATTCATGGAGTGGGTGCACTGCCCTGGAACCCTCTCTTCATCTTTCTGACCAGTACTCCAGAAAGGCTACTGACAGGACTGCCCAGCTCTATCTGGAGGATTCAGTTCCCCTGGTTTTGTGCTGTATATATTTTCTCTTTCTTGATATTATACTATTCTCTGCTTTTAATTGATATTGTTAACAACATCTCCAGTATAGGAAAATCCCTCCAGATATTTTGCTTTGGTATTACTGATTTCATATATTGAAGTGGGATTTTCTTGTGTTCTGATGATTTTTTTATATTAAATTGTCTTGTGTTTTTGATTGTGTGAGAGTGGCTTCATTTTGATCCATGGATCACAACCAACTTAGCAAAACAGTCCCTGAATATTTGACTGAGCTGAAATTAACCCAAGTAAAAGTTTTGGAATCAATGCTAGGTTAAGTATTGTCCCTGTGAATTAGCAGCTCTGTGACTTCATCTATCTTGCTTACTTACCTTCTCTTTGCCTTAGTCTATCTATAACACAGAAGCTAATACCAGTATCTATCTCATAGCATTATTGAGAAACATAAAAAGTGAAATTTTGAGTAAAAATATTAATATCAACTCAAAATCCTATAAAGGTTATTTACATTATTATTATAAATGCTGTGTTATCACTCTACTATGCTACCTCTAAGGAGATAGTATTTTGGGGGACTTCAGAATAAACTCCAGATGTCCTCAATTAATGTTCATTTGATTTATGATTTTTTTTCAACTTCACAATTGTTCACATGCAGATCCACACATTTTTTTTTCTGTTTCACTTTCAGTACAGTATTCAATAAGTTACATCAAATGTTTAACACTGTATTTAAAATAAGCATTGTGGTAAATGATTTTACCTAATTGTAGGCTAATGAAAGTATTATGAGAACATTTAAAGTAAGTTAGGCTATCCTATGATGTTTACTAGGTTAGATGCATTTTAAAATAATTTATTTTTATTTTATTATTATTTTGGTTCTGGGCATTGAATCCAGGGGTGTTCTACCTTTAAGCTATACCCCCACACGTATTTTACTTTTTGTTTTGAAACAGGGTTTGCTAGATTGCTGAGGGCCTTACTAAGTTGCTGAGTCACATCAAACCTGTGATCCTCCTGCCCCATCCTCCCAAGTACTGAGATTACAGGCCTGTGTTCCCATGGCTGGCTTAAATGCATTTTTGAGTTATGATATCATCAACTTAAATATCCCCCATCATAAGTCAAAGAACTTCTGTATATGTGAATCATTGTGGTAGGTATCAATTACTGATATTTTCTTATTTTTAATTTATGTAAGAATATGCATTATTTTGAACTTTTGAAAATTGTAACTTCCATTATGTTTTATTAATGGAAAGAAGCAATTTTTAAATCTGGAAAAGTAAAACACAAGTAAATAAAAATTGTACTTACTAACTTATTTATACTAGAATTGTCCTGGAATGATTAAGCACATAAACTATAGAGTTTATTAAAGTCTGTCTCTAAGACTGACAGGTGACGTAAGGAAAGTTAATCCAAATCTCTACAGGTCTTAATTATATATCTTTAAAGAATGGATGGTATGATATTTCTTATTTTGTGTGTGGATGAAATAAGCAAATCGAAACACGAAACACACTTAGAATAGTTATAGGCCCAGAGTATGCCTTTTCTTAACTGAGAACAATCAATATTACCATCCAATTATGATTGTATATATTTTCAGTTACACACATTATAGTGTGCCATTCCATTATAGAAACAGTGGAAAATAAAAATATGAAGTAATGCATTTGAAATTTAAGAACCCCCTCCTTGTTATGTAGATAAAAATATTAACAACTACCACCAGATGGTGAAATTCAAATCTCTCTCCATTTTCTCTTCCAAATTCATAATATGCAGTTTGAAAATACAGATAGGAAGTATTTGAGTCAAAGGAAAGAAGAAATCAAACAGTAAGAAAATGAATTTTACATGCTGATTTTCTATTTGAAAACAAGGAGGGCAAACAAAAGTACCAATTTTAATTGCTATAATATACATTACGCATATGCATACATATATAAAAAGATATAGAGTAAGCATGCATTATATATGTTCTAATCACACACATATAAGGTTATATGTCTTAGGAAAAATTAGGAGAGGTCTTAAAAGGGACAAAAATGTTATAAATTGGCTTTCAATAGATTCCTAGATATGTCTAGAGTAAAACTGAAATGTTAATTTATGCTGTATTGGTCTGTACCTTTCTGTATTTTTGGTAATTTTGAATTTAGGAAGAGCTAAATGTTAATTGTGGTGGGCTAATGGTGATATAAATGATTCTTGGTCATAGCAATGTAAGAGATGGAATATGCAAATGGACAAGGGCTAACCATATGTAGTTAGAGCTCTGACTAACAAACTTTAGCAATTGCCTAGGAAAGCGATCCCTCATCCCCACTAAACTACCAGGAATCCAGCCTGCAATAAGTTTAACCTGTAGAAAATCAGACTTCTAATTCTAGTAAAATTCCAGGAGTCCAAAGAATAACTTCTCTAACATTCAGCTTAAAATGGTAAGGACTTGATCAATGATTAAACTTCTTAATGAAGTTTTTCTGCTTTCAGCTTAGGATCAGACAAACCAGAGAAAACCAGATGTGTGCTCCTACCAAATTACTTAAGAAAATCTGCTTCTAGTTAATCCCCCTGCAGTGTTCTCATATTGGCAACTCCCTCTGGGCATACTTGAAACTTGCTTCTTTTTCCACTATAAATATATCCCATTCTTGGCCTGCCTTTGAGTCTCTACAACATGCAAGTAATGATGACTGACTTCCTTGACATAGTAACCTTTACTAAATAACTTTTGCAAGTACTCATTTAGTTGATCTTTGCTTACATCCTCAGTTACCCCAGGAGTCCTAGGAGCCTGTTGTCCCAGCTGCCTTTATAGACCAGTGAATTTAGTCTTTCTTTTCATTCATGCATATCATTTTCTTTCTGGTTTAAGAAACAATGAATTTGACATCCTTGGAAAACCAAGTCAATTTTGCATTCCTGACTGTGTATAAATATGTATGTCCTTCGTGTTTCTTCTTTGAACCTGTGTGTGTGTGTGTGTGTGTGTGTGTGTGTGTGTATGGTAATTGAACCCATGGGCATTCTACTACTTAGTTAAACCCCCAGCCCTTTCATATTTTATTTCAAAACAGAGTCATGTGCTGGCCTCAAACCTATAATCCTCCTTCCTCAGCCTCCCAAGTACTGAGATTACAGTTATTCACTACCAAGAACCATTTGTTTTTAACATCTTACTGGTTTCCTCAATAATTATAATGTAAAATGATACTGTTGATATAGGTTTATTTATATTTCTATGAGTAATTCACTTATCCTTTAAAATATTTTAATACTACATATAAATTGTATAAGTTAAATTGGGTGTGGTGGTGCACAACTTTAATTCCCGTACCTGGGAAGCTGAGACAGGAGGATTACAGGTTTGAAGCTAGCCTCATCAACTTAGCTAGGCTCTCAGGGACCTAGTGAGACCCTATTTCCAAATAAAAAAAGTACAGCTGGAGGTGTACTTGGAGGTAGAATGCCCCTGAGTTCAATCCCTAGCACCACAAAAAAATTTTAAAAAATTAAAAATTGTATGAGTTAATACATATAAAAGTGCATATTTTTAATTATCTCTACTTATAAATACCTTTATGTGGGAACTTATTTTTGTGAGAAGTTTTATTAAGGTTTGAGTCTTTGTGAAGGAATCAGGAGTTGGGGACTTATACTTTAAAAAGAAAAAGAACAACAACAAACAACCATCCTCTGATAGGGCTTACTTTTCAATATGGAAAGATTCCTTCTAATGATTCGAGAATTGAATATGAGAATTACAAAGAACATGTTAAGTATGCTTAATATACTGGATAATTTAATTTCATTTGAAATTATTGCCTCCAGCATAATGCTAATTTTCAAATGGATTATCTTGCATCATTTTTTCTTATTTGAGCCACTTAAGCTGCTGGTTTATTGTTTTGTGGTTGATATGAACATAGTGGCTGCTTTTAGACTTCAATTCCTAGAGATGCAGATGACTAGGCTCCATCATGGCATATTTTATTTTCAGCAAACAAGGAAAGAAAAAAACATTGTCATGTAATATAACAACATGAAAACGTAAACATTTGTCCCTGTTTTATAAATTTTGGTAAGACTAAACAGGCCTGGACTGACTTTCCTTAGAAAAATATGTACATCTATCTGTATTACAGATGTAATAGTCTCAAAACAAATTATTGAAAATATAAAGTTGAATAGATACACTGGGTGTTTTCTCAACAAAATATTAAAAATGTATATCTTATATCAAATATCCTTATTATTACCATAGTGATAACATATAATTCCCAAAAGAAAAAAAATCATGTTTTCTGGTTGAAATGAAAAAAATCATTGTATGAGAATAATTAGGGAGCACAGTTATAGATTGTAACAAAGAGGATAAATGAAGAAGAATTATTTTATCAGAAATTACTATAGAAAAAATGTCTGATGAGGTTGTTAATAGATTCAGTCAGAATAAAACAGGAATTGTGGCACAAAGCAAAGTAATAGGTGCAGCACTGATCTGTGGGAGGATATTGACAAAAAGGCAGATAAAAATTACACTGAAGGCCTGTCTATGCCCTTAGGTATCCCTTACAAATTCTAGTTTGTTGTTGTTCACTGAACTGTTTCATTCTTTAAATAGCCCACACATTCTACTTACTCTAAAACCAAAATGACAACCAAAGGCCTTTGTGCTTGTGTGCATTTGGGAAATAGAGTACATTTCCCAGAGTGTTTGATACTGGGCAGTTTTCTTTCACTTTGTTTATTTCTTTAGCTTTCTTTTTTCTTCTTCTTTTTTACAAAAGACATTGAAATGTATAAGCAAAATAGCTTATGCTTGGTATGACCCTGCTATCATTTTACAATGTATAACCTTGGCTAATTATGAATTTATGTTGGCTACTATTGTGACACTATCATATGCATGTTCATTCCTGTTATGTAATGATTTTGCTTCCCAGTGTTAAGGCATATGTTGTCAAATATTACTCAAGGAATTATGACAAGCAATTGAAAGTTTTCTTTAATATAAAAAAGTTAAACAATAGCAAAAAACATATCTTGAATGCCAGAAAACACTACCATTTTAAACTGTAATTTCCTTCACTTGGGGTTAGGTATATGTTTTAAAATCTTTTAAAGTCATAATTTTCCATCTGTAATATCACATTTCTTAATTTGAAATAGTAAAATACTGAACTATGTTCTTATATTTTTCATAAACCTAATTTATATGTATAAACCTAAATTACACACATCAAAAAAACTATTTATCCCATAGGAACTTTAATTTTCCTGTATTGGATTTTCACTAATAAATGCTATATTATACACTCATGTGCATATTTTTTCTATAATTTTGGTTCAACTGAAATTATCAAACACATATTCCTCCCATAGATAAGACTCTCAGCTTCTGAGAGAGGGGGCAGGGGTTTAATATCAGTTCTGTTCTCGACATGTTCATATTCTAGAGAGAAAAACCATTAAAATATAGAAAAAATAAGTCTCTTTCCCATCACACAATTTATTTAGGCAACCTAAAATTTTAATGAGAAAAAGAGATTAAATAAATATATGGAAATATTTTTATGTAATTTTTATAATTATTTTTATTATTAACATAGCTTCAGACAATAAATCAGAATTCATCTCCACTGTGCAACATTGTTCTATCTTAAATATATTTTAATTAATATATATATTTTTTTATTGGTGCATTGTAATCATACATCTTGATGGGTTTCAGGGTAGTAGAAGTATACATGCACACATTGGTCAATTAGCCCTCCCCCGATTCCCACCCCCATTCCCTCCCCCTTCCCTCCTTCTCCTGCTCGGAATAGTAGTTGACTTTGATAAGTTTGTGTATGTACATCCTGTGCATTAGGGTGCTTCCCTCTTCCTCCCTCCCATATCTCTCAGTTAAGTCACCTTCTTTACTCATCAAAGGTTTTCTCAATCTTTGTCTGGAGTCCCTCCTAAGTAATGTTTTCCCTAGCTTCCACATATTATGGAAAGCATCTGACTTTTCACTTTTTGTAACTGACTAATCTCACTAAGCATAATGTTCTCTAATTCTATCCATTTCCCTGCAAATGACATAATGTTGTTCATCTTGAGGGCTGCATAAAATTCCATTGTGTAAATATCCCATAGTTTTGTGATCCATTCATCTGTTGATGGACATATTGGCTGGTTCCATAGTTTGGCAATTGTGAATTGTGTAGCTATAAACATAGATACGCATGCATTAATCTAGTAATTTGGTTTTGATTCTTTTGGGTAGATACCTAGAAGTGGTATTGCTGGGTCATATGGTAGGTTCATTCCCAGTCTTCTGAGGATCCTCCACACTGTTCTCCAAAGTGGTTGCACTAATTTACAATCCCGCCAAAAGTGTATTAGGATTGCTACTTCTCCACATCCTTGCCAGCATTTGTTATTGTGTTTTTAATGATTGCCATTCTAATTGGGGTTAGGTGAACTCACAGGATAGTTTTGATTTGCATTTTTCTGATAGCTAATGATGTAGAACATTTTTTCACACATTTATTGGCCATTTGTATTTCTTCTTTTGTGAAGTGCCTATTTAGTTTGCTTGCCCATTTTTTGATTGGGTTGTTTGTGTTTTTAGTGGTGAGTTTCTTGAGTTGCGGTATACTCTAGATATTAGTCCTCTATCACAGGAGGAACTGGCAAACAAATCTTCCATTCTGTTGGCTCTCTGTTGAGGTTCTTGATTGTTTCCTTTGCTGTGCAGAAGCTCTTCAGTTTAATTCAATCCCATATATTGATCCTCTTTTTAAGTTCTTGTGCCTTTAGGCTTTTGTTGAGGAAGTTTTTGCCTGTGCCTATGTGTTGAAGAGTTGGACCTATGCCCTCTTCAAGTAGCTGCAAGGTCTCTGGTCTAATTTCCAGGTCTTTGATCCATCTTGAATTGACTCTTGTGCAGGGTGAGAAAGTAGGGTTTATTTCCATTTTTCTGCATGTGGCTAACCAGTTTTGGAAACACCATTTGTTGAAGAGGCTGTCTTTTTTCCAGTGCATGTTTATGGCTCTTTTGTCAAAAATCATTTGGCTGTAAGCATAGGGATTTGTTTCTTAGTCTTCCATTCTGCTCCATTGTTCTATGTGTCTACTTTTGTGCCAATACCATGCTGTTTTTTTTTTTTTTTTTTTTTTTACTATGGCTCTGTAGTATAGTTTGAAGTAAGATTATGATGTCCCTTGCATGGTTCTTGTTGCTGAGAACTACTTTAGCTATTCTGGGATTTTGGTGTGCAAAATGAATTTAAGGACAGAGATTTCTATATCTGTGAAGAATGACCTTGGTAATTGAATGGGTATTGCATTGAATCTGTACATCACTTTTGGAATAATGGCCATTTTGATTATATTTTTTCTACCTATCCAAAAGCACGGGAGGTCTTTCCATCTTCTAAGGTCTTCTTCAATTTCTTTTTTCAATGTTTTATAATTTTCCTTTTAGAGGTCTTTTACATCCTTGGTTAGGTTCATCCTTAAGTATTTTATAGTTTTGGGGGATATTATGAGTGGAATTTTTTTCTGGATTTCTGCTTCAGTGGATTTATGATTGTCATATAGAAAAGCTTCTGATTTTTTAAGATTGATTTTGTATCCAGACAGTTTGCTGAATTTGTTGATCACTTCTATAAGTCATTTGGTTGAGTTTGTTGGAACTTCTAAGTATAACATCATGTCATCTGCAAAAGGAGATAGTTTCAGTTTTTCTTTTCCTATTTGCACTCATTTGATTTACTTCTCTTACCTTATTGCTCTGGCTAGAGTATCTAGTACTATATTGAGAAGGAGTGGTGATAGTGGATATCCTTGTCTTGTTCCTCTTTTTAAGGGGAACTCTCATAGTTTTTCCCATTAAATATGATATTGGCTGTGGGCCTATTATATATTGCTTTTATGATGTTGAGGTATGTTCTTTCTATTCCAATTCTCTGCAGTGTTCTTATCATGAATGGATATTGGATTTTGTCAAATGCTTTTTCAGCATCTATTGAAATTGCTAGTATTTTGTTTAGAAGTTTTGCTTCTAAGTTCATCAATGATACAGGCCTATAGTTTCCTTTTCTTAATCTGTCTTTATTTGGTTTTGGTATCAATGTGATGTTGACTTCATAGGATGTATTTGGGAAAGTCCCCTTTCTATTTCATGGACTAGATTGAGGAGTATTGGGATTAGTTCTTCTGTTAAGGTTTTGTAAAATTCACTTGGGAAACTTTCTGGACCTCGGCTTTTCTTTGATGGTAGACTTTTATTGCTGCTTCAATCTCCTTGATTGCTATTGGTCAATTTAAATTTTCTATATCTTCTTGATTCAACTTAGTATGGTTATACATGTCTAGAAATTTGTCAATTTCTTCTAGGTTTTCCATTTTGTTGGAGTATAGTTTTTCAAAGTAGTTTCTGATAATCCTCTGGATTTGCGTGCTGTTGGTGGTAATATCACCTTTTTTATCTCTTATATTAATAATTTGTCTTGATTCTCTTTCTTTTGGTTAGGTTGGCTAGTAGTCTATCTTGTTTAGTTTTTCAAGGAACCAGCTTTTGGTTTGGTTGATTTTTGTATTTTTTTATTCTCTACTTCATTGATTTTTTCCTCTGATTTTAATAATTTCCTGTCTTCTACTGGCTTTGGGTTAGACTGTTCCTGTTTTTCAAGGGCTTTGAGGTGTGTCATTATGTTATTTATTTGATGATTTTCTGTTCTTATGTGAATACTCAGTGCTATGAATTTTCCTCTTAATACTGCTTTCAGAGTGTCCTAGAGATTTTGATATGTTGTGTCTCTG
>PVJS01002772.1:19169-81377 GCA_004027185.1 Glis glis
GTACCGGGGATTGAATGCAGGGGCGTTCTACCTCCACGCTATGCCCCCGGCCCTATTTTTTTATGCTTTATTTTGAAACCGGTTCTCATGGAGTTGCGGAAGGCCTCACTAGAGAGAGAGAGAGAGAGAGAGAGAGAGAGAGGAGAGAGAGGAGAAAGAGAGAGCACGCGCGAGCGCCCGTGCGTGCGCGCTGAGGCTAGCTGCGAACCCAGATCCTCCGGTCTCCGCCTCCCAAAGTACTGGGATTACAAGCATGTGCCACCATGCTTGGCTTATATCACATTCTTGAACTTGCTAGTACTCAGTTTGTGGGCTAGGATATGGTCTATTTTAGAGAAGGTTCCATGAGCAGCTGAAAAAACTGAATCAGCTGTAGTTGGGTGGAATATTCTGTTTGTGTCTAGTAGGTCCATTTGGTTTATTGTGTTCCTTAGGTCTGAGGCATCTTTACTGAACTTTTGTCTTGAAGATTGATCTAGTGGTGTGAGAGGTATGTTGAAGTCTCTCAATATAATTGTATTGGGATCTATGTTTGACTTAATGTCACAAAGAATTTCTTTTATAAAAGTGGTTGCACCTATGTTTGGGGCATAAATGTTGACTATTGTTATATCCTCTTGAATTATTCCTTTTACCAGTAAGAAATGACCTTCTTTTTCTCTTCTGATAAGTTTAGGTTTGAAGTCTAGTTTGTCTGATATCATAGTTGCTACTCTTGCTTGTTTTTGAGTTCCGTTAGTGTGGATTACCTTGCTTCATCCCTTCACTTTTAGTTTGTGAGTATCTTTACTTATAAGGTATGTTTCTTGCAGTCAGTATATAGATGGATTGTGATTTTGAATCCATTTTACCACCTTGTGTCTTATGATTGGGGAGTTGAGGCCATTTATATTCAGCATGATTATTGAGAGATGAGTTTTAATTCCTAACATTTTGAGTTTTAATTTCTGAGGTAGTTTTTCCTTCTTTGCCTAGTTGTTCACTTGAGGGAAATCATTGTTTTCTGGTTCTGGTGTTTCTTTATTATTTCTTCTTTGTAATTAATCTCTTTGAGTATTTTCTCTAGTGCTGGTTTAGAAGACATAAAGTATTTCAGCATCTGTTTGTCATGGAAGCTTTTTATTTCCCCATCAAATTTGATAGATATCTTTGCTGGGTAGATAAATCTTGGACAGAAGTTGTTTTCTTCCAGAGTGTATTATGTAGCTCCAGGCCCTCCTGGCTTTCATGACTTGGTTTGAAAAGTTGGGAGTAATTCTTATTGGATTTCCTCTGAAGGTTATTTGGTCTTTTACTCTCACTGCCTTTAAGATTCTTTCCTTGGCCTCTACATTAGTCAATTTGATTATTATGTGGCATGGTGAACCTCTTCTCTGATCTTGTATATTAGGGGTTCTATATTTTTACTGTACCTGTGTGTCAACCTCTTTTTCTATATTTAGACTATTTTCTAATATTACTTCTCTGAAAAGATTACTGATTCCTTTATTTTCAGCTTCTATTCCCTCTTCTATGTCTATTATTCTTATGTTTGCTCTTTTAAGATTGGCTGAGATCTCTTCAATGTCCAATTCATGCTGTTATATTGGTTTTTCTAAATTTTATACTATGTGTTTATTTTTGGAGAGGTCATCCTCTAAGAATGAGTCTATTGTTGATAGTTTGTATTGATGTTTTCAATTATCACATCCTTCACTTCCTTCAGAGCTTCTTTTTGATTCCTATTCAGGGTGTCAGATTCTTTGTTTATTTGATCCTTCATTTCTTGCAGGCTCTCTCTGAATTCTTTTCAGAAAACCTATGTCATTTCTATTATTAAAGTTCTGGATTTTCCTTCTGCAATCTTTGCACTTCTCCATTGGCAGGTTCTGTTGTGGAATTGTGGGAGCTCATTTTTTCCTTGCTATTCTTCCTTCTCATGATTTCAGGTTTCTTAAGTTTATATCTTTTTTGTTTTTGATAGCACTATCTCACTCTATAGGTTTTCTATGTCTAATCTCTCTCCCTTTATAGTTTCTTATCCTGGAGGTAGATATTTGCTACTAGATGAGCCTTTAAAGGTGAATAACCTTTACTGTATGGTTATTCTCACTTGCTGAGTATAATGTCCATTTGCAGGCCCAATTCTTGGTCTCCTTCAGTGATTGGGACCATTGCCTGATGCCTCTCACTGCCTGCACAGGCGACCAGTGTGCTAGTGCCCCTCTCACTGCAAGTGTGGGTCTCCACTTCTCCACTTTAGATGTCCATGTGTCTTTGTCTGTCTATATATATGGTGGGTGTTGCCAGCATGGGACCCTGGGCTTGTGTCTCTCTGCCTACAGAAGCAGTGGATGTCACTTTGACTTGACTCTGCGCCAGCATGGAACTCTGCATTTTCCACATAGAAGACTGGGTTGGTCTAATTTTTCCCCAGCACCAAGACTGTGTCCTGTGGCAATCCCCGGGAACCCTGCAAGGGCGCTGCAACCTGTGGGCTGTAGGTCAGTCCCACCTGAATGTCGCCAGGGGCTTTCTGCTTATCTGCATGTCTACTTCGTCTTACAGCAGACCCCACTCCCACCTCCACAGGGGTGATCCCAAAGTCTCAAACCCTGAGAATCTATTGCTTGCCACGTGAGTCCCTCTGACCTTGCTGGGTGGTCTCCCCCTAGGGAGGCTCATTGACTTACAGTCTCACTGAGTGCTGCTCTTAATCTCTGGGGGAAGGTGTTGGCTCAGCCATGCTGCTACAGGTTCTGGTCAGGCTTCTGGGCATTTGGATCTCTGTCAAGCATGGAGCGAATTGCTGCTCACTTTTGTTGCTGTTGATTTGCAGTTGCTGGATTTACAAAAAGTCACTGGCTTCTTTGTTGGTGGCCTGCAGAAGCTGTATTGCCGGTAGCTGCTGGTGCAGCCTGACCAAGATGGCGCCACTGTTGCTTCTGCTGCCACCACCGTTCAGGACTTGGAGCAAGTTGCTGCTCGCTTTCATTGCTTACTGATCTGTGGTTGCTGGATTTACAAGAGTTCACTGGCTTCTTGGTTGGCGGCATGTGGAAGCCACAGTGCCAGTAGCTGCTGGCCCAGTATGGCCAAGATGGTGCTGCTGCCATTCCCTAGGTAAGGTGCTTGGAGCTTTTTATTGTCCTCTGTCTTGTCTTCTGTCTTTGATTCCATCATGGTTCAATTTTTTCATTGTTTAGTTCAATTGTTCATTGCTTTTCTTCTCTTGTTGAGAAGCTGTTTTCACGGTGATTGAGATCCTAGTCTCAGAGAGATTGCAACGTGGTGTCTCCCCTATTGTACTTTCAACACCTGATGTAATTTTACATGATATAAAATATCAAATAAATTAAGTATATTTCCACAGCTCACAAATTAGTAATGATCAATTAATTTCCATTAAAATTTCTTGCTGTTTTCAAGAGTTCAAATGATGTTTATTGTTCTCTGAATTGATATTTTTCTTTTCATTTTTTGTAATACCCTTATTGGTGTTTTATAGTCTCACATCATAATGTAGTTCATAGTGATAGTGACATACATGTGCAGAGCACTTGGTGGGTTTTCCCCCAGATCCCTCCCCACTCCCCAGACCTGATAATGAGACTGTCATTTGTATTCTCACATATGTAAGTCACATCAGTAGAAGTGCCTCCTTTGTTAATTCTCCCTCTCCTGACCATCGACCTCCCTTGGATCACTGCTCTCTGGTTCCACTGAGGTTTCTTCTCCATTATCTGAAGTCCCTTTAGTATCCTGATTACTCCCTAGCTTCCACACATGAGATAAAACATATGACCTTTCTCTTTCTGTGACTGGCTAATGTCACTTAATGTAATGTTCTCTGGGTACATCTATTTTCCTGCAAATGACATAATTTTGTTCTTCTTTATTGCTGAGTAGAATGCCATTGTGTGTATATACCATAATTATGTAATCCATTCATCTGTTTATGGACACCTAGGTTGGTTCCATAATTTGGCTATTGTGAATTATGCCACTATAAACATGGATATGCATGTATCACTATAATATTCTGATTCCAGTCCCTTTGGAAAGTTACCCAGGAGTGGTATAGCTGGATCATATGATGGATCCATTCCCAATTTTCTGATGAATCTCCACACTGATCTCCATAGCAGCTGGACTAATTTGCAATACCACCAACAGTATATAAGAATTCCTATTTCCCCATATCCTCATCAGAATTTATTGTCCAAACCCATATTTAAACAAATAATTTTGCCTACTAAAAGAAGCTCATACTCCATATTCTCCACTCTTTTACATACATAACTTAATCTTAATTCCACTTGTGACAATTTTATGTAAGGACCTACCTGTTGGGATAGTGTCCATCATTTGGACTTCTATCTTTTAGTGCATCTTTCACAGGTTTTATCTGAGGTCCTTTCTGGAAGTACTGAAAATAATCCTTAGGGAGGTTGGCTTTGTCTCAACTGCCTTTCATATGTACTTCTGAGCTTTATCTATCATCTCATTTTATGCCTTTTAGTATTCATGATTTCTAGTTCTTCTAATTATTTTAACTGGAATTATTGGAGTCAGAGCTATATATAATCTCAAGGTCATTTAGCAATAAAATCTTAAAAGTCATACCATAAAGAGACAATTAGTTTAAGGCAACAGTTTAAATAATGCTATGCAAATAAATGAGATTATCAATACCAATCTCAATGACATGTACAGGGAAGAGGGAAGCACACCAAGTGTTGTGTTCAGGTATATTCTTATCATTCTATACTTCATTATATTGTATAATTACAATGTACCAATTAAAGTACATATAAAAAGAAATTCAAGGGTCATATATTTTCTTTCATATGTGGAAGCTAGAGAGAAAATAGGAAACAAAAGGAACTTCAGATAAATTATGAGAGATTCTAGTAGAATAATGGGAGAGGATTAAGGGAGGGAGCGACGGAGGCGCAAAAGGAGACTTGAGGAAGAAAACAGCTCAAATGATGTTTTGCCTTTGTATGAAAGCATCACTTCCAATCTTCATATGGAGGGAAGCACACCAAGTGATGTGTACATGTGTGTTCATATTACTTTGAATCTCACTATGATGTGTAATTACAATGCACAATTAAAAGTGTTTTAAAAAAGGAGAATTTTTTTTTTTTTACCACTGGAATGATCTAGTGGAAAAGTACTGAAGGAGGAATTAGGAGAGAGATTGATAATTGACATATTATTTGGAAGTTAATTGGAGTTATTAGAAGTTAATGGGAGTTATTCCTGAGTTTACCAATGTTTATTTCTGTGATTAGACCATTTGTATTTACGAATTGCTCGTTAATGAAAGTTAAGCTCCTCTCCTCCTGTATGGACAGGGATGCTAGGGTAATATCCTTTTTGATGTATTCATTTAAAAGAGTTAGTTCAGAGGTTCATAAGAAAGATTCTCTGGCTCCTAAATGTTCAAGATGCCTTAAGGAGATGAATACACATTTCAAAAGAGCAGAAAAAGAATTTGCTGTTACAAGTTTTCTAAAGTAAATGTTCTTAGAAAAGTGAGGTCGGGTTTATGGTCAGGAAGAAAGCTGTCTAAAGTTTAGTCAAGCTCAAAGGAGTTTTATGATCACCTGGTCACTGCCTTGAGAATTTCTTTGTCAATGAGTAGGGATTTAGAATTGAAGTATAATGTCTCTTTGCTTCTCTATGTAAATTTACAGGTATACAATTCAGAGAAGTCTTTACAAGTCATCCTGTCTATGGTATTTTCCTACATTCGGATGGTATCACCAAATTAGATTATAAAATCTCATAAAGGGGCTATATTCTAATAAGCTTAGAGATTAAGTGTCCTTCTATAAATAAAACATTCCTTTTAAGATAACAAGTAAATAAAATTTCTAATATCCAGTGTATAGATTTAAAAGATTCTGTACAGAAACCAACATGAAGTGTCTTAAGAGTTCAAGTTCACAAAATTTAGGTAAATCTTTGGCAAATGAGACTAGTCTAATATTCTGGGTTTAATATAAATAACTGTGTTTTCTCTGGTTAAATTAGTATAAACATGTTGTTCATTATATTTGAATATATTTTCCTAACTCATATAGGTTTACTCTTTGAAAATATTAGCATTACGCCTTTTGCCGCCATCTTCCAGTAATTTCCCAAAATGGTGAACACAAGGAACATGTTTTCTAGGCCTTTTAGAAAACATGGGGTTGTTCCTTTGGTCACATATATGCGAATCTACAAGAAGGTGATATTGTAGACATTAAGGGAATGTGTACTGTTCAAAAAGGAATGCCTCACAAATGTTACCATGGCAAAACTGGAAAAGTCTATAATGTTACCCAGCATGCTGTTGGCAAGCACCAGCCTGCTCCACCCAGAGAAGCACATTTTGTGAGATCCAATGGAAAGGAGCCTGAGCTGCTGGAACTTATGTCCTATGAATTCATGGCATAATAGGTGTAAAAAAAATAAAAAAAGACCCCTGGGCTGTAAAAGTGGTTTTAATGAGTAGAAGTGTGGTGTCTTCTCCCCCAAAGGAATAATTAAAGCAAGATTTTAAGTGCGTCCCAGTTGGTTTTATTATGTCTTCACTATTCAGTTTTAGTATTTTTATTGCTGAATTGGCTTATTGTGCATCAAGTGTACTCAATAGGTTAGAAAATTGCCAAATATTTTTTATGAAATATTTATACTGGTTTGAAGGTGGTTTCTAAATCACCATGGGGAAAGATGTACAGAAATAAGTGGAAGGTAATCTGTTGCATTACAGTTAAGTTCAGGAAAAATAGATTACTCAGTTATATTGTAAATAGCTAGATTTTAAGAATCCAAAATTTGCCTATAAAGCCTACTGCTTAAAAATAGCAAAGTTTTGAATTACTTTGACCATTAATGGAGTAGGGCTCAGAAAACAAATGTGTAAAAACATTCGTTTTTGTCCTATAATATGCTACTATAGAACTCAGTAATTTGTAAATAGCTTCTCTTTCATAGCTCTGGAGGCTTGGGAAGGTCAAGGTGCTAGCATGCTTGGTTTCTGATGAGGGCCTGGGTCCCACTTCTAAGAGATGTTTTGTTGCAGTATCCTCCAGAGATACAAGCACTAGCCTCACCTGACCAAAGAGAGGGTGGGGAGGGAGCTAGGTAGGAATAGCTAGTTCCTCCAACCCTTTATGAAAAGGTGCTAATATTAACTAAGGTAGGGCCCAGGCCCTCTTCCTAGGCTTCTCCAAAGGCCCTACTTCTTGTAAGGATTGAGTTTCAACATGGATTTTTGAGAGAGAAACACTCAAACCATGGGTAGTGTTTTGGGGTTTAGCTGTAATGAAGATTGGCTTCTCATTTAACCAGTTTGTGTGCATTTTGTCCCATTTTAAATAAACATCTCAATTCTTGAAAAAAACAAAAAAAAAGCAAAAAAGAAAATATTAGCATTACTTCCACTTAGCATTTAAGATTATAAACGGTGTAATTTTTAAAATAAAATTGAATAATCTGACAAACTCTTTCAATACTTATATGTTTCTAGAGTGTTGGTTTGAAGATGATTTCAAATAAATTGAGGTAAATTACAGATTTGGATTGATAGTGAATTGAGTTAATGAGTATTCCTTAGATGTCTTTATTAGTTGTAGGTCAGTGAATGGTTTAATATTTGTTTCTAAGTCTAATTTAAGTTTATATATTTTTGCTTTTTATTTTGTATGCTACTGAAATGATATTTTTGGGTTTGTAATGAGAATTTGTTTCTGCCAATTTAAGAACTGTATAAATTATGTGAATAGGTATCAGAAGACATGTATTAATGAGCTTTACAAGTTTGTTGCAAAAGTCTGCTGTAAGTCAGATGTGGTGGTGCACACCTGTAATCCAAGTACTTGGGAGGCTGAGATGGGAGGTTCACAGGTTCAAGGACAGCCTCAGCAATGTAGCAAAGCTCTCAGCAACCCACCCAGAGCCTGTTTCAAAACAAAAAATAAAAAAGTCTGGGGGTGTAGCTTGTAATTAGAATGCCCCTGGCTTCAATCCCCAGTAACCCCCCCCTTAAAAAAAGTCTGCTGTAGAAGAAACTGCACAATTATCAATTAGATTTCTTTCAAGTTTTATCTGTGAAACTTTTGTTAAAAATTACATTGGTTGGATGCTTTGGTTAAATTTATAATTAATATGTAGTTTAAATTGCCCTTGGAAACAACTATTTTATAGAAAAATAACTGCACTCATTTCAATTGCTTAGGGGAATAATACATTTTTTCTGAAAGATATATTTTTTTCATAGTCCTTTGTGAAAAAGCATGAATAATATTGATAAATATTTACTTATTGGCAAATAAAACTGAAATATTTTAAATGTTTATTTGTTCATTTTAATATAACAATAACAGACACATTGAATGTTAATGACATCTTAGTTATAATGTTAAATTAGATCTGACCTTTTACTCTCTGGGGTTTGCCCTAGAGAGTAAAATAAAGCATGTCCATTCCAGAACATTAAAGAAAATAATAAAAGACAAAATTTGGAGGTGAATTATATCTGCTTTGGTTCATAAAATCTGAGTTTGAAATGCTGGCAAATGGCTGAAATCTCACTAAAGTTTTCTTAGTTTTCAGGGGTTGTTTTCATGGTTAACTATTCATTTTCCTCATCTACAATATAGATAATACTGATGAGTTGTTTCAGTCAACATTCTCAGTGCTTTAAAACAGCTGACTACACAACTTAGAGGAAGGAAAATTTGTTTGCTCACAGTTTTTGGAGATTTCAGGGTTCAGTCCATCTCACGCTGGGGTTGTGGAGCTCAAGACATGACATCAGGAAGCAGAGAGATGGAGAGAGCAAGGGCTCTGCTCTCACAGCATGGGGGCTGGAAGCAAGAGAGCAAAAACTAGCAAAGGGTACTCAAAGACAAAAGCACAATCCCTAAGGCCATACCCCCAAGGACTTACCTTTTCCAGCCACACACCACCTGCCTAGGCTACCACCCAGTAAAACCATTACAATGTATTTATCTACTAATGAAATTACAACCCTCATGAATTAATTATATTAACTCTGAACATTAATATATGAACTCTTCATGGGACATTCTATAACTGTAATGCATTTTATGAGAGACATTGTCAAATCAGATGGAATGATCACCATTTGTGTATTTGCATGGCTAAAATGTTATTAATGGAAATATTTCAGAAATTGTATGCTATGTGAGAATGATCAATGTCTTTGCTCTCCATGATGTCTGTACTCTTTTTGCTCTTTTATTTGATATTAGTCAACATAAGAATAATGCTATCAGACATGATATCAGTAATATTTTCAGAAAGGCTAACTTACTTATAATCTTATTCTCTTAAGTTAAATTCAGTATCTTCGAGGCTAGTGGTTTTCAAATGGGTATTTGTATCACTTACTAAAATGGTTTGGATTTGGGTTGTTCCCCAGTCCTCATGGAAATGGGGTGCCCATGTTGGAAGTGGGGGTGATTGTAATCTCAGCAGTGGACAAATCCATTGTAATGAGTTTATCTGGGTGGTGGCATGAGCAGATAGGGTGTGGCTGGAGAAGGTGGGTCCCTGGGGCAGCCTTGTTATTATACATGGTTCCTCCTCTCACTCTCTCTTGCTTTCAGCCTCCATGATGTGAAGAGCAAAGCCTTGTGCTCTCCCTCTCTCCGCTAACCACTGCCAAGCCCTGAGACCCATGGTCCCTGGCCTCACATGGACTGAACCCCAAAATTCTCCAAGGAAAACCTTGAGCAAACAAATCCTCCTTCCTGTAAGTTGTATGGTCAGATCTTTTATATTAGAGCTGTAAAAATGCTGACAAATATGGAAAATAGTACTGGAGCAGTGGATTCATGACTATATCTAAGTCTGACCATGTGAGTCTTTGGAACTTTTCTGTGAGAGGAAATTGGAAGGGACAGAATGTGACTAGAAAGGCATATAGGAGACTGCACTTAGGAAATTTTGGTGGGCAAAGAGGACTCCATAGGATAATGGAGTAGAGGCCACACATATTACATTCTGGCAAAGAACTTATTGGCATTTTGTCCCTGTCTGAGATTTTGTGTGAGGCCAAATTTAGAGATGATGGACTGATTAGACTGGCAGAGGAAATATCAAAACAGCAAAATATCCACACTGCATTGTGGATATTGATGTCTGTATTCAGCGAGTTGCACACCAAATTTTGGGAGCAGAAAGTAAAGCAGAGACTTTATAGATTTGCAGTTTGGAAGGAATGGCATGTGTAAAGCTGGGGCCCAGAGATTATGTTGTGGAAGAAAGTAAGATGGCTGAATGAAAAGAGGAAGTGGTGGCCACAATAGGGGTGGGGCCAGTGGCAGCCCAGATTAAGTTGGGCCAAGCAGTGGCCCAGATGGAGTGGGCTCTGTGGTTGTGATTGAAAAGAGCATGACTACCTTTCCTGCTGGTGGTTGGTCTTGGTGCTCTTGTAGTGCTAGCTTTGCTGAACAAAAGAGGTCATGGAAGCTTCCCCCAGATTTCAAAGGAAAGCCTGAGAATCCAGGCAACATGTGGCAGGGTCAGAATCCCTGCAAGCAGGTCTAAATGGGGCAATTTGTGAAGCTTTGAGGATGAAGCCAAGGTTACAAGAAAAAAACCTTGAGATTTAGAAATTCCAGGAAGGTGGAACAACTGCAAGGAAAGGCTGGAAGCTGTGAGCTATGGAGCCAGAATGAAAGAAAGAGTATGCTGCTCATTGTAGTCAGCCAGGCCACGGGGGCAGGGCTACCAATGCCCTTGGGAGGACTCATCTCACTGCCATATGCCCTCAATGACAGAAATGGAACCCCAGGACTAAATGCTTGCTTTTCCAGATTTTTATTTTGTTTTGGTCCCATTCCTTCTTTCTATGGCCCTAATCCTCCCTTTGGGAATGCAAATGTTTACTTTTCGCCATTATATATTGGATGCTTGTAACTTGATTTTTATTTTGATCTTCATTGTCTTTTACAGGGGCTCACAAGAGTTCACCTTGAGTCTCAGAGGAGACTTTGTACTTTGGGATTTTTCAGTGATGCTGAAACTGTTAAGACTTTGGGAACTCTTGGAAAAGACTAAATGCATTTTACATTCTAAGCTGGACATGAGCTCTTCAGGGACCAGGGGCTAGGGGAAGAATGTTATAGTCAGATATAGAATGTCCCATAACAGCTCATTTGTTAATGAAAGTTGTCATGAAAGTTTGTCATGAAAGTTGTAATCTCAGCAGTAATGGATTTATCTGAGTTGTGGCCTGAGCTCGTAGTGTGTGGATGGAGAAGGTGGGTCCCTGGGGCTGTGGCCTTAGGTATATATATGGTTCCTCCTCCCCTTGCTCTCTCTTGCTTCTGGCATCCATGATGTGGGAGCAAAGTCTTGTGCTCTCCCTCTTTCAGCTTCCAGCCACCACCATGCCCTGAGATCCATGGTCCCCAGCCTCACATGGATTGAACCCAATTATCTCTAAGGAAAACTGAGCAAATAAATTTTTCTTCCTTTATGTTGCATGGCCAAGTCTTTTCGATTAGAGCTGTGAAAATACTAATACACTTACCTGTGGAATTGTACTAATATCCAGATATTTAGATATTTTCCAGACAGTATTTTATTCTCATATATTATTGGTATATTCAAGTTATATGCTTAATTTATATTTGGTATACCTATAAATTATTAAGTGGTTACTGAAATGTTTTTTTTCTATAAAGACAATGTTTATCAATTTTAAAATAATAGCCACTATTGAAAATCAGGTTAATCATTATGTGTATAGATATTGCTTAAAACTGTTTTGAATTAATTTCATTATCTTTCTTTTACATTTCAAAGAAGCCACCAAATTTTCTTTTTAATTATCTGTATCTTGTAATGGATTTTCATCATATCTTTCCTTTGGACATTTTTCATTTATAAGTTAAACTACAATCTTTTAAAATATTTTGTCATATATAGATCATTGTTTTGTTCTATTCTGATGCACTTGCAATCAGCTACAGTCTATCCTTCTTCATATCCAACCAAGGGCTGTCTCAAAGCCCTAT
This sequence comes from Glis glis, assembly GCA_004027185.1. NCBI lineage: Eukaryota > Metazoa > Chordata > Mammalia > Rodentia > Gliridae > Glis > Glis glis. The sequence continues at coordinate 31,199 of PVJS01002772.1, forward strand.
GGAAAAGAAATATACCATGTTCAAGCTTCAGATGGCATCTTTTAAGAAATTTGTACCAGGGAATAAGACAGGATTTCCAGTATTGTTCTAAAAAATAGATGAGTTCACCGGGCATGGTGGCACACACCTGTAATCCCAGTACTTCAGAGGCTGAGACAGGAGGATCACAGGTTCGAGGCCAGCCTCAGCAACTTAGTGAGACCCTATTTCAAAAAAATAAAACATAAAATAGGGCTGGGGGTGTAGCTCAGAGGTAGAACACTCATGGGTTCAATCCCCAGTACCACAAAAAATAAGATAAAAAATAGATGAGTTCATAAGGTTGCAAACCCAAAATGAATTAGAAAAAAAATTAACCATACGGAACAAAAGAGACCAATGAAAAAAATACTTATTTTTGAAATATTATTCAGGTTTTAATTCTCTATTTCCTGGGCATAAAAGGATAGGTTATTCTTTTTGTCTAAACTCTCCAGAGTTTGGAAAGTCTTAATGAGTGTAATAATTTTAATTTATAATGTCCCTAAGCCCTTATGGAAACAAGGTAGCAATGCTGGAAGTGGGGCTTGGTTGCCAAGAAATTAGCTCCAGAGGTGTGACTTTGGATTATATAAGGTCTCTTCTCCCCCGCTCTCTGTTTACAGCCTCTATGATGTGAGAGCAGAACCCTTGCACTCTCCCTCTTTCTGCTTCCCACCACCATGCCCTGAGTCTGCAGACTTGGCCTCACATGGACTAAACTTCTAAATCTCCAAAAACTGTTAGCAAATAATTTTTCCTTCCTCTAAATTGTGTGGCCAGTTGTTTTGGATTAGAGCAGTGAGAATGCTGCCTGAGATATGACTATTCTTATCTTAATGGCAATATGATTGTCATTCATTCACTTTATTATATACTTTACTAAATATGCTAACAAGAGAAGATAAAATCAATCATAAAATTCAATCAAAAAGAAAAAGGAAAGAGAAAACAAAAGTATATTAGACAAAGAAATCAATCTGGTAGGTTTTAATCTCTTATTATCAGTAATCACATCCAGTGCAAATGTTCTAAAAAAATTAAATAAGCAATGGATTTTATCAGTTTAGATGAAAATTTTATTTTTAGATTTTACTGACATTGTAATTCCTGAATATTTCACAGTAAATTATTGATACAAATTATTGATACAAATTATGGATACAAATTATTGATACAAATTATGGATAATATGTATCAATAATTTACTGTTTGGTAATTATGAAGGTGTCAATAAATGGTGCAGAGGAAGCATGTAAAATAGATATTAAGTGAATTCTTGTATATGAAATAGAGTTTTAACAAGCCAAAGATCATTGAAACTATTTATATATATGGAGTTTTGGCATGATCTGCCTTAACAATTAGTAGAACCATATGACAAGATTGATGAAAAAATTATTTAAGTAGGATTAGAGAAGAATCATGAACAATTGAGCAGCTACTAAAATTTTTAATGTATAGACAGATAATTTTTAAAACTACATGTTCTTGTCAGCATTTTCATTTTTACAATGGATTTTTGGACATATTCAGATTAATTATATTATTATAAATTATTTTAGATTTTTTCCTTCATTTTTAATCTACCCTAATCAAAATTTAAGCCTTAGGCTTGGAATTTACATGTCTATGGGATCCAGAAGCAACATATACTTCCAATACCTTTCCCCCCATTTTCTCTGCCACAGGTGGCTTAAATTGCACACTTTAAGTTGGCATTGCACTGCCTATAATCAAGACTATAAATATGTTTTACCTCATTTCTCATATTAACAAGTGAAAGAAATGTTACCATTTGAGATGATGGGAAATATGAGCTCAGAACTTGTATCGCCACACATAACCCATGTAGATAGTGAAAGGAGACAATTAGCTAAATATAGAGTAGGAGAAATTTTTCATTTAGATTATGTTTATGAGTATTTCTAGGCAAGCAACCAACAAGGCTCTAATTGAGTAAGCTGAAATCTGTAGACTTAGTTATTCTAGGTAAAGATTTATCCCTCAATTTAATCTTTGTGTGTATGTGTGTGTGTGTGGGTGAACACACACACATGCATACATGTTTGGATAGGGAATCAGAAAAAACTTTGTACAAAACAAAAATGGCCAAAGCATCTGTAATAATGAATTGGGGACATGTATTAGAAGTGGCTGTGTCAGTTCAGCAAAATCTACAAAGGCACTCCATTTCAAGATTTTTAAAGCTCCTGTGTGTTTATTTCTAATATCTATCTCACTTCTAATTCTATTGTTTTGCCAAAAAATAATATGCACACTTGCTGGCATATTATTTTTGACAAAACAATAGAATGGGTGCATGCTTGTATTCCTAGTATTTGTGAGGCTGAGACAGGGGGATAACAGGTTCACGGCCAGCCTCAGCAATTTTTGAGGTCCTCTGCAACATAGTGAGACCCTGCTTCAAAATAAAGAATAAAATAGGGCTGGGGGTGTAGCTTTGAGGTAGAATGCCCCTGGGTCCCATTTCCAGTATAACAAAAAAAAAAGAAAGAAAGTAATATGCACACTTAACTGTCCATCATACTCAAGAGAAAAATTTAAAGTGAACTTACAAATATTAAGCATGTTTAAAAGAGTTGGGTTGAAGTTATTTATTAGGCTTTTTTATTTAGTACATTTTTATATGCCATGTTACAATTTGTCAATCATTTCCTGCTTTACTGTCTACTTTTGTGTTTGTTGACTTTTTGTAGTGAAACATATCAATTCCAACCTAATTTCCTGTTATGTATATTTTGTAATTATTTTCTTTCTGATTACCAAGGGAATTGCATTTAACATACTGTCATAGCACTCTTTTAACATTCTTATTTGAGTTTATAGCATCTTAGCTTCAATAATATACAAAATCTCTGCTCCTTTATAGTTCTATCCTTACCTTTTTCAGTTGTTGATATAAAAAATTGCATCTCCATACATGTGGGTACAAAACCACCAATTCAGTTGGGCATGCTGGTTTTGTATCCACAGCTAGAGCATGCTTTTAATCCCGGTACTTGGGAGGGTACAGGAGCATCACAGATTCTCAGCCAGCTTCAGCAACTTAGAGAGGCCCTCTGCAACTTAGTTAGACCTTGTTTCAAAATAAAAAAATAATGCTGGGGGTGTAGCTCAGGGATATAATGCCCCTGGGTTCAATCCCCAGTATCACAAAAACAAAACAAAACAAACACTAACTCATAATTGTGTTTTAATACATTAGTCCCCTTTTTATACTCTTATTGGTGCATTGGAATTATACATCATAATATGTTCAAAGTGATACAAACATACATGCACACATTAATTGGTGTATTTCCCTTTATATAATACCCTGGTCCCCCCTCTTCTCTTCCCCTACTTGTTTGTGAGATTGGTAGTGATACCTTCATATATGGATATAACATTATTTAAACTGTTTCCTCTACATCTTCATTTTTTCCCTCCCTATCTCCATACCCCCAACCCCTTCCACTATTCTACTGGTCTCTTTCATTACACTGAAATTCTTTTTGTTTATTATTTTTATCTAGCTTCCACATATGAGAGAAAATATAGGGCCCTTGACTTTCAGAGACTAGCTCATCTCACTTAGCATAATAGTTTCTTGAATGCATTAGTCTCTTGAATTAGCGAGAAAAAATACAGAATTACAAACCAAAATTAAAATAATAGCTTTTATAATTGGCCATGTGTTTACCTAACTGCAATTTATTACTTCAATCATCTTTGTGTTACTGTAGTATCCTTTCATTTCAACCTGCAAATCTCCCTTCAGCATTTATTTCAGTGCATGAAAGAAACATTACTATATGCTTATTTAGGATAGAAAAATTAACCTAGATCTATTCAAAAATTAAATTCATACTATAGCTATACACACATATAAATATGCAAACAGTGAAAGCTTAAAATCAATATTAATGAAAATAATGTGCTATGAATGAGTGATAAATTGTTAACAAATATGAATCACTATTCAGAGTAAGAAGGTTCTGCATGGCACTGGACAATGACATCATTTTGATGTGTCTTAAGTCATACTCAAAACTATTGCAGTGATTGATAGATGATAAAAAGTAGAAATACTGAAAGAAGAGAACGTATTTTACCGTCTGAAATACACAGAAATGATTCTATATGTCTAACAGAATTAGCATGGACAAAATTCAATGTGAAGGCTGGCGCTATATTTTGAATGTGTCCCCCAAATTTTATATGTTGGAAACAACCCTCAATACAAAAATGTTGACAGGTGGAACTTCTAAGAAGGGATTAAGTCATGAGGAATTTAACCTCCTGAATGTTTTAATGGCATTCTGATTGGAGTGGGTTAATTATCTTATTAATTAAAAGAGTGGTTTTGTTATAAAAGGATTTTGGCCCCCTCTTACTTTCTTACTATCTCTTGACAAGTGATACCTTATACCATGTTATGATTTAGAAAGGAGGCCTTCACCAAATATGGCCCCTCAAATTTGGACTTCTAGCCTTCAGAATAATGAGCCAAGTAAATTTTTATTTATTTTATATTACTAAGCTCTGGTGTTGTTATTGCAGCACAATACATACCAAGACAACTGAAAAACTTATTGTTTCCCGAGTATGACAATCCTACAACTACTGTTTGTAAGAAGCAATAGTGGGAAAGGGACTCAAACAGTGACTTCCTATACAACTTCACTTTGGCTAGGGCAGTAATATGTTTGAATTAATTTTTATGCTTATTCATAGGAAATTCACAATAATTAATTTAGTATTTTTAAATGTACTTAGCACAAGACAGGAGAAAAATAAAGAATTCTTTCAGGGTCTTAGTTACCTCACTGTAAAATAAGATAGACTGGTTCATACATACCTTGACTACCTCTATTATCCTGTGAATATTTGGAACAGTTGCAGCTCTTAGTTGATTTTCAAATAGTTGCTTTTCTCTTGCCAGTTATTCAAAATTCTTGAGAAAATAAGAAATGAGATGAGTAGACTGTGCAAGCCTTATCTGAAAAGAATCATATTTTTAAAACAATCATAAACTATATCTAAAAGAATCTGAAGCTACCAAGTATTACTAAATGTGTCAAGTTATCAACATATATTCATATTTTGGAGTTTTTCAAAAGTTTTGTTTTAATTATATTTCAAGTTCCTTTTTAATGGCATGGTTTTTCTTAGTTCAATCAAAATTTTATCATACATTTATTAGTCACTGTTCTCCACAGTTCTGGAAGCTTGTATGTACATGGTAGAAGAAAACATGTGACAGAAGGACAAAGAGAGGAATAGAGGGAGAAAGAAAAGGAGAGAGAAAGAACAACCATGTGGGTATGTGTGTGTATGTTAGAAATATCTATAGACATCTATATACATATACACAAATATATCTAGTCATACACATACATAGATATATAAAGTGATAACAGAATCATTTATATTCTGTTTTGCAATATACATTACAAAATTCAAATGCTCTTTATATAATTTAGTACTTATTTATTTATTTTACGTGTTTTGAACTAATGTTTAAAAAATGTACTATTATTCACATTACTGCATTAAAAATTCTCTTTAAAAATTAGGATGGATTCACTATAAACTCTGGGAATTTAGCTATGAGTTTATTGCCTTGGGATTAACACATACATTAGTATGATAAATTTCTCCTTTCGAAGTATAATCAAAAGGCAGTTTTTATTCAATGCTCATATCTGAAGTAAAAACATCTATAGAAAGGTATGCTTTGATATTCTAGAAGGAAGCATTAAAGGGAGGCTATTCACAGCAGGATTGTCTTCACAAATGACTGGAAAGAAGCCTTAAAAATGAATAAGTATTGAAGATAACTTTTCTTTAATGGCAACAGTTGTTGAAAATCCATTTCAGCTATGAGAAATGAAAACAAGTATTTTCAGTTGAATAGTCTGTTGCTAATGTGACTCTAAATTTACACCATCATGACGGAAATTGAAGTTTTTTAGAGTAACTAAGACTACACAGAAGGAAAACTGTCTTTAATAGAAGTATGAATCAAACCAGTTGGAAGTTTAGGTTGTAATAACATTTTAGACAGACTAATATTAAAATGCTCATGTAAGTTTTCTTTTTTCTTTCCTAAAGAGATATTTATGTGCAAATTATGCCATTTCATTATTTTTATCATATGAAATCTTTCCTGATCTAGGAAATATTTATATCTTTATAAGCATTTATACTACTAATATAAATCTTTTATAAACTACTACTTGGCACCAATTCCAACACAAACTTAGCCATACCCAGAACTCCCACCCCTACCTCTTAAGCCCCAAATGAACTTCTCTCCCAAGCAACTCTAAAGCCTGTGTTCATCTGACAATATCCCTTGTTTTCCTCCAGAAACTCAAATAAACTGTAAAAGTATAAAAAGGAGAGTTTTTTGTGGGTTATTTCAACATTTGAAATTGGATAGTCAGAGAAACCAATACCAAAAAGTGATATTTGAGCAAAAACTTGGAGGAGTAGGAGCAAACCATGCACATATCTGAGGGAAATGTTTTCCAGCCAGATAAATAGCAATTAAAAAGTTTCAATGTTCTATATATGTTGGATTCCACTTTTTTGTATTTTGCCTTTGCTTGGGTTTCCCTACTCCCATGCCAAACACACCTGAGAGAAAGATTTGAATATATTTTATTTGGACATAATCCCAGAGAGCTGGAGTTTGGAGTGCAAATACATAGGGATGAGAAGAAAGTCACTAGAGTGTGAGCTGCAGACCTCATTACCACTGTTGGCAGGTGGATACTTTCAGAGTAACTAGGGAGAATGTTTCTTAGAATTGTTTAATTGAGGAATGAGTAAGCTTATGTATTTATCTATCTTGTTTCATTATTGACAATTTGGGGCTGTTGTGTGGGCTTGAGAAATGACAATGTATACAAAGCTAGAGGTGAATTTTCTGATGTAGGCCATGACGACGTGGGATGGGTTTTAACAACAACCTCTACAGTAACTTGCTACTTGTCTTAGTTCATTTTGTGCTGCTGAAATAGAATGTCTGAAACTTGGTAAGTATAAAGAGCAAATATTTATTTCTTCACACGTCTAGAGACTGGGAAGTGCAAGATTGAAGGGACAGTATCTGGTAAGGAACTGCATGCTGCATGGTAACATGGTAGAAGTCATCATATGGCAGAAGAGCAAAGAGAGGGACAGGGGAGAAACACACAGAATATAATAGTCCTCATCTGCCCCCTTTATAATGAAACTCCTCCGTATTGCAGCATTGATTCATCCATGAAGACATCTCATATAACTCCCACCTTTTATGTGAAGAAAAGAGAACCCTTGCACACTGTTGGTGGGGATGTCAATTAGTGCAGACATTATAGGAAACAGGAAGTTCCTCAAAAAATTAAAAGTAGAAACTACCATATGGTACATATGTATATATGGTTTATATGGCATACATGTGTATAGACAAAGTGAAATCATAAAGTCAAAAAGACATCTGCACACACATGTTCATTGCAGCACCATTCACAATAGTCAAGAAATAGAAACTACCTAAGTTTCCATTAGCTGATGAATGGACAAAGAAGAGGTAGCACATATACACAAAGGAATACTACTCAGCATAAAAAGAATAAAATTCTGTCATTTGAGACAACATGGATTCAACTGAATATCATTATGTTAAGCAGACATAGGCAGGCACACAAAGACAAGTTCTGCATGATCTCACTCATGTGGGAAATCTAAAAAAATTGTCTCATAGACTTTGAGTTTTAAATGGTGGTTACAAGAGGCTAGAGAGAATATTGGGGGAGGGGTAGTGAAATGCTGATCAATGAATATTAAGTTATATTTAGGAATAGAAGTTCTGGTGTGGCATTGTATGATAGGATGAACATAGATAATGATAATGCATTGTAAATTTTAAAAAGCTGGAAGAAAGGATTTTGTATGTCTTTACCATAAAAAGAATCTCACCTCTTGCCAGTGTTATGATAGCAATTTTTAAATTTTTTGGGGGGGGTCATATCCATTTTATTCTTCTGAATTTAAATTTGTAGATAATATAACATGTAAAATAATTTAAAAATACTAATGTAAAGAACTAACAATATCAAACAGAAAAAACAAAAGGAAAATTATATAATAAAATAACATGCACTTTAATAGGTAAGTGCTAGGAAACAACTACACTTGCAAGCACAATAATGAATCATAATGAATGAAATAGACTATTAAAAAGATGTTGAATTGTCAAATGAAATATGAGCAGTGTTGCCATCAGTGATGTAAGTTAAAAATACTAGCAATTCATTGTACATTTGCAAAACAAAGTCCATTTCTGAGTATATGCAAACTGTTTACATTTCTAAAAATGTGTTTATTTTTAAACAATGCAAAAATACATACTTTAAATGAAGTATTATTACAGACTTAGATAATTCCAAATAATTCTTGATCACATGACTGTTGTGCAGGGCATTCAAATTTTTCTAGGACCTGAATCATTTTCTGTTTTCTTAAATTATACTTGCAAAGCACCTAATTGGTTTAGTAGCACCATCTAGAAATATTCTGACAATCAAACATATTTCCACAAGTGTCCAAAGTGTCCTTTCCAGGGAGATAATTCTTCCTCATGGAAAGCCTTGAATTAAATTTTTATAAACATCATCAATTTTGTTTTATTTTTTTGTCTTAGGTTCTACTTAAATTGATACAGGCTCCTCTGTTCTGAAAAAGCTACCTTTATGAAATGGATCTGTGTACTATCACTTCATTTCTTACAATCTTGCAGAATTTCCATTTTCCCCACAACATAAACCCCCCAATTTTTGTTAGGGCATTGAATGTTATTCATAAAGGTGCCCAAAGCCATCAATTTAGTATTAAACCACATGATTTTATTGCTGCTTCACCCATTGCTTTACTTTCTCCAGCCCAGGTAGTCAGGCAGAATTACAAGATGGAATCCAAGATTGCTGTCTCCTTGCATACATGCCAAGTATAATTCCCTACCTTTGAGTAAATATAAAGCCTGTGTATATAATGAGATATCATTCTGCAACTAGATCAATAATCAGATGACTTCGAATTAATAAAAAAGGAGATTACCCTGGAAGTTCCAACAAAATCAGATAACCACTGAAATGTAACGAGGCTTTTCCTGAAGACAGGAACTTGGTGGAGTAAGATTCTCTGTTGCTGGCTTTAAAGATAGAAAAGACCACATAGCAAAAACCTGAGAGCAGCGTCTAGTAGCTAAAAGTGATCCAGACAACCGTCAGCAAGAAGGAGGAAACTCGAGACAGAGTAGCAAGAAATCGATTTTTTTATTGGCGCATTGTAATCATACATCATGATGAAGTTTAGAGTGATGGAGACATGCATGCACACAACATTCTGACAACAATATGAGACCGGTGAGAAACATATTGTTTTATAGTTGAACCTCTAGCTGAGAACACAATTGAATGAAAACTTGATTTTAATTTTATGAAGCCCTGAGCACAAGACATTGTGAAAATGTGCAAGAATCCTGACCCAAAGAATCTGTGAAGTAAGTTATTGTTGTTTTAAAGTGCTAAGTGTGTGAAAATTTGTTATATAGAAACAATAAACTAGTGTTCAAACTTTGATACCTCTTGTCATTTTAAGAACATGAGATTCAATGTCTTTTCACGCTCTTAAAAATAGGATTCTATTTTCCTAAATGTTCAACCTAATTTCATAGTCTATTTCACCATACCTACATCCACCTCATTTGGAAGAATGATTCTTAAAATCTGCATTTGTCCTCACTCTTTCTTTTGTGTATATCCATTACATTGTAATTGGTTGCTTCACATTTATGTTTCCTACTGTAATCTGTTTAGTGAGGGCAGGACGCTATGTATAGTAGCCATATATAATCAGTGACTAGCACACTTATTCATTCAACTATAAAAGAATCAATGAATACTCTTGTATTTGATTCTGCTTTGGTTCTGTAGTTATCTACTTATGTCTCTCAATTTTGTGTCCTGAATTCTCCTTTACATAATATCATGAAAATTATGTGCCCTAATTTGTTAAATTCAGTGATGGTTTAGGCATCATTTTCAGTTCATTTGTGTGCCTAGTATATGGTGTAGGGATGTACCTTTTTAATGCATGGATGCAGAAATGTGCCATATTTTTAGATTTGTAGTTTAATATAGAAACATCTTTGTAAGAACTTAGATTTAAAAAAATGTTCAGATCATGGATAAAGACATTTTTCTTCCTAAATGATATTGGTATCATATAGGCAAATTCTAGGGGGCATGATGAAGTGAGAAATTTTATCAATAGCCAGATTAAGATATGCAGACCTTGTTTCTGGTACAAGAACTCACAGAAGCAAGACCCTTCTGTGCAGCCTTCGCGCACACATGAGCAATCCCCCCTTTTTTTCTTTTTCTTTTACTTTTTTTTGTACTGGAGATTGAACCCAGGGATACTCTACCTTTGAGCTATATCCCAGACCTTTTTAGTCTGAAACAAGGTCTTGATAAATTACCGTATGCTGCCCTTGAATGTGAAATCCTCCTATCTCAACCTCCCAAGAACTGGGATTACTGACATGTGCCACCATGCTTGGATAATTTTTCTATCTTGATATTGTGTTTCATCTTCTCTCTACTTCATGATGTTACCTACACACATTTTTTCCAGCATATTTGGCTATAGATTTGTTTGAACTTAACATTTTTATTTCTTTCATTCCAACTCACTAGTTTTCTTTCTTTCTTTCTTTCTTTCTTTCTTTCTTTCTTTCTTTCTTCTTTCTTTCTTTTTCTTTTATCATTTTTCCCTAATATTTTATTAGGTCTGTGTTTAAGCATACTTTTGTAGGCATACATGTTATTATAAACTACCTCATAGATCTTAAGTACATTTTCTGTTATTTATATAAATGCCATTTTACAGCCCTTTATAAGAAAGATAAGGTGACATGTTAGTTATCAATATCAAGATCATTGAGCCAGCCAGACTGAAATTAAATAATAAAATTTGAGAGCTGAAAGGATTTTAAGATTATTTAATAATGCATATGCTGCATTTGCATACAGATAAGGTAACAGATAAGTTCAGCTGAAACTGAACTACTTGTATAAGGTCACATAATTAGTATTAGGCAAGAAAAATATGTTCTTTGATAATACTGAGAGCTTTATTTTTTGTTGTTAATTATATCTCACTGTTTCTGTTGGTCTCAGGAAAGCCTCTTAAAAGTACTGAGATACCAATGGTACAAGAAAACTAATATATATATATATATATATATATCTGATATATATATATATATATATATCAGAAATTATTCAAGGAGAGGGCTATGCTAGAGTATAAAAATATTATATGCATCATACATAGAATATAGTTTGAGTCATAGAAGATAAAATTTATTGAGAAATTTACACAGAACTGAGCTTGGAGTAACTTTAATATTAATAACAAGGATAAAATAGATAGAATGGGGGGATCCTGTGAAGACTGAGGAATAGGAAGCACTAGGAATCCATCTCCCCACCTTGACAACTATTGCATGAGCAGTACCTGTCTGGTGCAATAATTTTGGCACTTGAGAATCTATTAAAGGCTTGGAACTTCCAGTGGAAGATTTGGATGGTAAATTAATTATACATAATTGAGTTGATTTTACTCTTTTCATAGTAGCAATTATCCTTTCCCCATCCCCAACCCTGGGACATGCAGTTGTGTATATATTCTTGAACAACTTACACAGAATTTGTGGAAGCCATGGTCTGCAAAAAGGATCCTGTCCTTCAAATATGAGTGGATCTGTGCTTTGCTTGTTGATTGCTGCTTCCAATCACATAGGTATAAACACAGAAGTGGGTGGTCTTTGTTGTTGTACACTTCCTCACTTCCAGCTTAAGTAAATTCCTGGGCACTTAAAACCAAAAAAGGCACTCATTTTTACTCCTGTCATTTCTCTCATTGCCCTCTTTATTGAAACAGACATTGAAGACTAGGATATCCAACTGTAAAAGTAACTGCACATTCATAAAAATTAGAAAAGTGACCATGCAAGCCAGGCGTAGTGGCGCACGCTTTTAATCCCAGTACTTTGGGCGGCGGAGACCGGAGGATCCGGGTTCATGGCCAGCCTCAGCTCTCTCTCTCTCTCTCTTTCTCTCTCCCTGTCTCTGTCTCTCTCTTTCTACCTAGTAAGGCCCTCTGCAACTTCATGAGACCCGGTTTCAAAATAAAGCATAAAAAAATAGGGCCGGGGGTGTAGCACGGACATGGAGGTAGAACGCCCCTGGGTTCAATCCCTGGTACCGCAAAAAAAAAAAAAAGTGACCATGCAAACTCAAGGGAACGAAAAACTCAGAAAAGACCTGAGAAAACCGAGCATCATAAGTTTACACATCAAGCTTCATTTAGCACAAAAAAGCCCAAATAAGTAAATAGGCAAAAGTAACTAACAAAGCATAGCAAACTGTGAGAAAAGAGGATAATTTGATTCTAAGAGTTACTATATTTTTAGACTCAAATATCTAGTTTTCATTAAAAAATTACAGGGAATACAAAGAAAAAAGGAAAGTATACATTTGTATGATATCAAACTTAACAAGGTTACTGAGCAGAGTTTTTGCATGTTATTGAAGTTAAGATGTTATAAATTCAATTTAACTTGGGAATGTTAAAATAATCCCCTAGTGATCACAAAGAAAAGAGAGGTCTTTGAATTACCTTGATTCAACTTAAAATTTATTGACTTTAAAATGGTGCAGAAGTGATACGCATACAGTAGAAACCAATACTTCAGATTTTGAATTTTGATCTTTTTCTAGTCTAGTGACAATTGGCACAAAACCCTCTTACAGTGCTATGCAGGAGCAGAAGGCCCCAGGTCCCTGTCAGACACACAACCATGGGTAAAGGACCAACAGTCTACAGTTGTTAAGCTATGATGCTTGGTAGATGAGGTGCAAAAAGGCATTTCTGACTTGAAATATTTTCAACTTAAAATGGTTTATCAGTAGGTAATGTCATTGTAAATTGAACAATATCTGCATATATAAAATGAAAAAGAGGAAATTAAACATTTCATCAGAAAATATTAACCATTTAAGTCTTTTATTCATTAGTTGATTTTGAATATGGTGAGAGATATAGTTCTAGTTTCATTCATGTGCTTGAGAGTCTCCAAATGTAAAACCAGAAATTATGAAACTATGAGAAGAAAACATAAGTGAAAAGCTTTAATATGTTGACCTGGGCAGATATTTTGGAGAAGACCTAATTAAGACCACAGTCACCAAAACCAAATATAGACAGATTATATCAAACTAAAAGGCTTTTGCACAGCAAAAGAAACAGTAAACAGAGTGAAAAACAATGGAGAAAATATGTGCAAGCTCTCCTGATATAAAATTAATATCTAGTATATGTAAGGGATACAAACAACATCAAAAACATAATTTAATTAATAATGGTCAAATGACTGGAATAGTTATTTCTCAAAAGAAGATAAAAATAGCCCAAAGATTTCTGAAAAAAAAATGGCCAACACCACTAATTATCAAATAACTATATAAAAACTACAATGAGATATCAACTCACTTCAGTTTGTATGGCTATTATCAAAAAGACTACGGATAAAAAATGCTTGTAAGAATGCATAGAAAAGGGAACGAACTCTCATACTCTATTGGTAGCAATCTAATAATACAGCCATTATGAAAATTCCTCAAAAGAACTAAAAATATACCTCCCCTATCATCCAACAATTTCACTACTGGGTATAGATCCAAAAGAAATTAGATCAGTGTGGACAGAGATATCTAAACATGTTATACTTATTGCAGCACTATTCATAATAACCAAAATAGGGAATCAATCTGTGTCTAATAATGGATAAATGAATAAAGAATAAGGAAATATGGCATTTATTGGATATTATCCAGATATAAAAATGAATCAAATCCTGTCCTTGTAGGCAACATGTATGAAACTAGAGAAAACTATGTTACATGAAATAAACCACCAAGCATATATGGCATCTCAAAAAGTTGATCTCCTAGATGTAAAGAGTAGAATAATGGTTACCAGAAAAAGGCTGAAAATTACCGGGGTGAAGGGAGGCTAGGGAGAAGTTGGTTTACAGGTACAAAATTACAGTTAAGAGGAATAAGTTCTAGTTCTATATCACAGTAGGGTGACAATAGTTAATACTAATTTGTTGTGTATTTCAAAATATCAAGAAGAGAGGATTTTGAATATTCTCACTACAAAAAAATAATAAATGTTAGCTGGGCATGGTGGCACACACCTGTAATCCCAGTACTTGTGAAGCTGAGACAGGAGAGTCACAGGTTTGAGGCTAGCCAACTTAGTGAGACCCTATTTCCAACTAAAAAAATGAAATAGGGCAGGGGTCTAGCTCAAAGATAGAATGCCCCTGGGTTCAAGCCCCAGTAGCACACACACACACACACATACACACACACACACACACACACACACATATAAATGTTTGTAGTGATTTATATGCTAATTAATATTCTGATCATTATACATGGTATAAATATATTGAATTATCATACTGTCCCACAATATTATGTGTAAATTTTTTTCAACTCTTTTTCATACTTTTAATTTTTCATTCTTATCCACATAGATTATGTGTCAATAAAAAAACACAGAAGAAGCAGTAATTCAGGAAATGAGGAAAGAAAAGTTATAAGGCCATAGAAACCCAATGACAAAATAATAGAAGTAAGTCCCATCTTACTGGTAATTAACTTAAATGTAAATAGATTAAATGTTATAATCAATAATAGAAATTGATATAATAATATTCAATTCTATGCTGTTGATATTTGAGATACAAACACACACATAGGGTAAAAGTGAAGAGATGGGAAAATATATTCCATTCAAATAGCAAGCAAAAGGAGTATGAGTCTGATACTAATATCAGACAAAATATACTTTCTACTAAGAGATTATAAAACAAAATAGATTAGATATTAGCAAAAGTCTCAATACAGAAAGAGGATATAGTGACTATAATACTTTATGCATCTAATGACAGACTATCATAATATAAAAAACAAAAAAGACAGAGAATTGAAAACTTCCAGAGTCAATGCAAATTGGTTTCAGATTACAATATTAAAGGTAAAATTCTTTCTATTTTTTTATTTCTTTCCTTGAATCTAATCTAGTTAAATTGCGAGAAATGAGTATCAATTCTTTGCTACCATGCCCCTATCGATAAAGTATAAAGATATTGATGGTATTTGAGGATTATAAATATATTGTCTATTTTTAGGTGACAAATAATGAGCTAATGGTGTATCTTCTAAAAATTTACTTAGCCTAACATTTTACTTTTATTACTTTCAGGAAAGTTAACTATGAAAGTGTTTGATTCAAGTGTTCAATGGCAAAATTGAAGAGTATTGAGCAATTAAGAAATTTTTAGAAATGGTAAATTTGATGGCAGCTCTAATTTATTTACAGGTCACTTTATTCTGGATACTACATGTGCATCATCTCAAAACTCCCAGCTAAATTATGGTGTAATGTTTATAAATTGTAGATTAAAAATTTGGTTTAGAAACTTAATGATCATAATTCCACACAGATAGTGAAAGATAAAACATCTCAAAATAATCCTATTCCAAAGTTCAGCTCATAGACATGTTTATTTAATATGTGCTTAATATGTTTTAAATACTTTTATACTATCACAATTCTATGAATAATTTTTATCAAAATTTTATAATAATCTCTAATGTAGATGGTTTTACTGTTCCTATTTGACAAATAAGGAAACTTCACACCTTTGGAAAGTGGATGAGCTGGTTTGAAATCCTGGCAGTCAGCTCCAGAGTCTCATTTCCTGGATATTAAGCTGTTCTGCCTCCCACCAGGCTCTATACTCCACTAACTAGTAATAACTTACATGAATTGAATATTCTCTGTGTCCAAGAACCAGCTCTAAAAGCTTTCATGTCAATAACCAGAAATGATAAAAAATAAACTTTTTTTATTGGAGGATTTTATGGAAGGACACAGAAAGAAAATTATAATTAATGCTCATATATAAGAACATGTGTTACCTAATTGTTTCCTACAACTCCTGTCTGTGTAATTCAGTGTTCTGAAGAAGACAGACATCTATAAATATAATTGTAATACAGATAAGAATGTGCTAAGTGCTCAAATTGTTATAGAGGGCCAAGGAGAATGTGCTTAATTCTGTTTGGTTGAAGAACAGGGAGTGGAAATGCTACAAAAATAATTCAAAGCTGGCCCTTGAAGAAGATGCAAAAGTTCTTCCTATATTGCCTACAATCTAATATATCAATCCAAGTTACAAAGATAACAAATTATAGATAATAGTAGATAATCTGGCGCAGTTGAAATTGAACTGTTTAGCATGTATGTGTGGAGAAAAAGGGGTGAAGATATAGTAGTGCCTTAAAGGAAAGGACAAACATTTCTAATGATTTTAGACAGACTAATCAGGTGTTTTAAAAATTCTTTTCAATTTATTCTGACAACTCTATGAGATAGATGTTACAATATACATTTTACAAAACAAAAATAAGAGTGGCATAGAGAAGCTACTATTGTTCCCAATACAACACAATTTTAAGTGACATATTCAAATTTCAAAAATAAGTCTGTCTCCAAATCCTTCACACTCTTTACTATGTAATGATGGTGACTCTAATTATACAGGTCAGACAAATACTTCTCAGCAATAAATAATCTTGTTTTGAAAACAAAGCCAAAGATGGTTTAAAATAGCATTTTCTCTCTCAATCATTAAGGCAAAAAAGTAAACTAATTTAGTGTTTTCAGTTAGACAAACAGACTTTTCATGAATATGAGCAAATATAAATTTCCTTCCTTCCTTCCTTCCTTCTTCCTTCCTTATTTCCCTTCTTTCTTTCTTTTTCCTTCCTTTATCAATATATTTAATTTGAGCCACTGTAAATGAGATTTTTATAAATATTGAGTTCTTATTAATATATAGCATAATGAAATAAGTAAATAACATTTACTGGTAGCTTATTGCTTGGTTAACATAACTAAAGAAAGTTTAAGAACAGCATAGGGCTATGGCACTTAGGGAATCTCACTGCAGGGCACAAATCCAGATGACTCTGCTTCAAAAGCTTTTTTTTTCTTTTTATATGCTTTTATTAATGCATTGCAATTATACATCATAATGAGGTTCTCTATGATACAAACATACATGCATACAGCTCTTGGTGTACTTCCCACTGAATCCCACCATGCCACCCCCTTTTCCCTCCCCATACATGCTAATGAAACCAATAGTAATACTTTATATATTGCCAAAGCATTATTTGAACTGTTTCCTTCCTCAATTCTCCTTTCCCCCTCCACCCTCCCTCTTTCAATCCCCTTCCACTATTCTTTTTTTTTTTTTGTGGTACCTGGGATTGAACCCAGGGGTGTAACACCTCTGAGCCACAACCCCGGCCCCACTTTTTATACTTTATTTTGAAACCAGGTTTATTGATGCATTGTAGTTATACATTTTGATAACTGTCAGGGTATCAGAAGAATGCATGCACACATTGCTCCTTCAGCCCTCCCTCAAATCCAACACAATCCCCTCCCCCTTCCCTCCTTTCTGTGCTCAGCATTGTGATTGACTCTGATAAGTTTGTGTATACACATCATGTGCTTCAGTGTATTTCCCTCTTCCCCCCTCCTGTCTCCCTGAGGTCACCTTCTTTGCTCAACTAAAGTTTTCTCCTTCTTTGTCTGGAGTCCCTTCTAAGTCCCATTCTCCCTAGCTTCCACATATTAGGGAGAACATCTGACTTTTCACTTTTTGTGACTGACTAATCTCACTTAGCATAATGTTCTCCAGTGCCCTCGATTTCCCTGCAAATGATGTAATTTTGTTCTTCTTTATGGCTGAGTAAAATTCCATTGTGTACAAACCCATAGTTTTGTGATCCATTCATCTGCTGATAGACACCTTGGCTGGTTGCAAAGTTTGGCAATTGTGAATTGTGCAGCTATAAGCATAGATACACATGCATTAGTCTGGAAGTTTGGTTTCAGTTCTTTTGGGTAGATGCCTAGAAGAGAGAGAGAGAGAGAGAGAGAGAGAGAGAGAGAGACAGGGAGAGAGAGAGCTAGAGAGCTGAGGCTGGCCATGAACCAGATCCTCTAGTCTCTGCCTCCCAAAGTACTGGGATTACAAGCTTGCACCACCATTCCCGGCCTTAATGATTGTCATTCTAATTGGGGTTAGGTGATATCTCAGGGTAGTTTAGATTTGCATCTCTCTGATTGCTAATGATGTTGAATATTTTTTCATACATTTATGGGCCATTTGTATTTCTTCTTCTGTGAAGTGTCTATTTAGTTCACTTGCCCATTTTTTGATTTTTGTTTTTTGTGGTGATTTTTTTAAGTTCTCTGTATATTCCAGATATGAGTCCTCTATCAGAGGAGGAGCTGGCAAAAATCTTTTCCCATTCTGTCAGCTCTCTGTTGAGGTTCTTGATTGTTTCCTTTGCTGCATAAAAGCTCTTCAGTTTAATGCAGTCCCACATATTGATCCTCATTCTATTCTCCTGTGCCTCTGGGGTCTTGTTGAGGAAGTCTTTACCTGTGCCTATGTGTTGCAGTGTTAGACCTATGCCCTCTTCAAGTAGCTGCAAGGTCTCTGGTCTGATTTCTAGGTCTTTGATCCATCTTGAATTCATTATTGTATGAGGTGAGAAAGTGGGGTTTATTTCTATTTTTCTGCATATGGTTAGCCAGTTTTGCCAGCACCATTTGTTGAAGAGGCTATCTTTTTTCCAGTGGATGTTTTTAGCCCCTTTGTCAAAAATCAATTGGCTGTAGGTGGGTGGGTGTGTTTCAGAGTCTTCTATTCTACTCCATTGGTATATGTGTCTGCTTTTGTGCCAATACTATGCTGTTTTTATTACTATGGCTTTGTAGTATAGTTTGAAGTCAGGTATTGTGATGCCTCCTGCATGATTCTTGTTGCTGAGAACTACTTTGGCTATTTTGGGTATTTTGTTGTTCCAAATAATTTAAGGGCAGATTTTTTTCTATGTCAGTGAAGAACGACTTTGGTAGTTTAATGGGTATTGCATTGAATCTTTAGATCACTTTTGGAAAAATGGCCATTTTGATGATATTTATTCTGCCTACCCAAGATCATGGGAGGTCTTTCCATCTTCTAAGATCTTCAATTTCTTTTTTCAATGTCTTACAATTTTCCTTGTAGAGGTCTTTTACCTCCTTGGATAGGTTTATTCCCAAGTATTTTATTGTTTTGGGGGATATCGTGAGTGAAAATGTCTTCTGGATTTCTTTTTCAGTTGATTTATGGTTGGCATACAGAAAAGTTTCTGATTTTTTAAGATTGACTTTGTATCCAGACACTTTGCTGAATTTGTTGATCAGCTCTATGATCCTTTTAGTTCAGTTTGTTGGATCTTCTATGTATAATACCATGTCATCTGCAAATAGAGATAGTTTCAGCTCCTCTTTTCCTTTTTGTACTCCTTTTATTTCCTTCTCTTGCCTTATTGCTCTGGCTAGAGTCTCGAGTACTATATTGAAAAGTAGTGGTGACAGTGGACATCCTTGTCTTGTTCCTGTTTTTAAAGGGAACTCTCAAAGTTTTTCCCCATTCAGTATGATGTTGGCTGTGGGCCTATTGTATATTGCCTTTATGATGTTAAGGTATGTTCCTTCTATTCCAACTCTTGCAGTGTTTTTTATCATGAATGGGTGTTGGATTTTGTCAAATACTTTTTCAGCATCTATTGAAAAGATCATGTGATTTTTTTTCTTTAGTTCTGTTTATGTGGTGGATTACATGGACAATTTTTCATATGTTGAACCAGTCTTGCAACCCTGGGATGAACCCGACTTCATCATGATGTATGATTTTCATGATGTGGTGTTGTATGTGCATTGCTCATATTTTGTTTAGAAGTTTTGCGTCTAAGTTCATCAACAATATAGGTCTGTAGTTTTCTTTTCTTTAGCTGTCTTTATTTGGTATTGGTATTAGTGTGATGTTGGCTTCATAGAATGTGTTTGGGAGAGTCCCATTTCTTTATATTTCATGGAATAGATTGATGAGTATTGGGATTAATTCTTCTGTAAAGATTTTATAAAATTCACTTGGGAAACCATCTGGACCTGGGCTTTTCTTTGATGGTAGGCTCTTTATTGCTGCTTCAATCTCATTAATTGCTATTGGTCTATTTAAATTTTCTACATCTTCTTGATTCAACTTAGGAAGGTTGTATGTGTCTAGAAATTTGTCAATTTCTTCTAGGTTTTCCATTTTGTTTGAGTATAGTTTTTCAAAGTAGTTTCTGAGATTCCTCTGGATTTCCATTCTGTCGTGGTAATATAACTTTTTCATTTCTAATTTTAGTAATTTGGGTTCATTCTTGTTTTCTTTTGGTTATGTTGGCTAGTGGGTTATCTATCTTGTTTATTTCTTCAGGGAACAAGCTTTTGGTTTTTTTGATTTTTTGTATTTTTTTATTCTTTGCTTCATTGATTTCTGCTCTGATTTTAATAATTTCCTGTCTTCTACTAGCTCTGCGATTAGACTTTTCCTGTTTTTCAATGGCTTTGAGGTGTGTCATTATGTTATTTATTTGGTGATTTTCTGTTCTTCTTATGTGGGCACTCAGTGCTATGAATTTTCCTCTTAATATTCACTTCACGGTGTCCTGGAGATTTTGATATGTTGTTTCTCTGTTTTCATTTGTTTCTAGGAATTTCTTAATTTCTCCCCTTATTCCTTCTCTGACCCATTCCTCATTCTTCAGTGTGATGCTCAGTCTCCACATGCTTATGAGGTTTCTCTGGGTCTTCTTAGAGTTGATTTCTAGTTTCATTCCATTATGGTGTGAAAAGATGCAGGGGATTATGTCACATTTTTTGAACTTGCTAGTACTCACTTTGCGGCCTAAGATATGTTCTATTTTAGAGAAGGTTCCATGATCAGCTGAAAAAAATGTAAATTCAGCTGTAGTTGGGTGGAATATTCTGTATGTGTCTAGTAGGTCCATTTGGTTTACTGTGTTCCTTAGGTCTGAGACATCTTTACTCACCTTTTGTCTTGAAGATTGATCTAGTGGTGTGA
Source organism: Glis glis (assembly GCA_004027185.1). NCBI lineage: Eukaryota > Metazoa > Chordata > Mammalia > Rodentia > Gliridae > Glis > Glis glis. The sequence goes on from PVJS01002772.1 coordinate 52,398, forward strand.
GAGGTATGTTGAAGTCTCCTAATATTATTGTATTGGGATCTATGTATGACTTAGTGTCACGAAGAGTTTCTTTTATGAAAGTGGTTGCATGTATGTTTGGGGCATACATGTTGGCTATTGTTGTATCCTCTTGCTGGATTGTTCCTTTTACCAGTAAGAAATGACCTTCTTTGTCTCTTTTGATAAGTTTTGGTTTAAAGTCTAGTTTATCTGATACCATAATTTCTACTCCTGCTTGTTTTCGAGGTCAATTAGCGTGAATTATCTTTCTCCATCCCTTTACCTTTAGTTTGTGGATATCTTTACTTGTAAGGTGTGTTTCTTGCAGGCAGTATATAGATGGATTGTGATTTTTAATCCATTTTGCCACCTTGTGTCTTTTGATTGGGGAGTTGAGGCCATTTATATTCAGCATGATTATTGAGAGATGGGTTTTCATTCCTAACATTTTGAGTTTTAATTTCTGTTTGAGGTATTGTTTGTTCTTTGCCTAGTTGTTTGTTTGATGGAAATCACTGTTTCTCTGGTTGTGGTGTTTCCTTATTTCTTGTTTGTAATTAATCTCTTTGAGCATTTTCTCTAGTGCTGGTTTGGAATACATAAAGTCTTTCAGCTTCTGTTTGTCATGGAAGGTTTTTATTTCTCCATCAAATTTGATAGATATCTTTGCTTAGTAGATAAATCTTGGCTGTAAGTTGTTTTCTTCCAGAGTGTGTATTATTTAGTTCCAGTTCCTCCTGGCTTTCATGACTTGGTTTGGAAGGTCAGGAGTGATTCTTAATGGTTTTCCTCTGAATGTTCCTTGTTCTTTTACTCTCACTGCCTTTAAGATTCTCTCCTTGGCCTCTGCATTATTCAGTTTGATTATTATATGGCATGGTTAACCTCTTCTCTGATCTTGTCTATTAGCCGTCCTATATGTTTCCTGTATCTGTGTGTCGACCTCTTTGTCTATGTTTGGAAAAATTTCTAATATTACTTCTCTGAAGAGATTATTGATTCCTTTGGTTTCAGCTTCTAATCCCTCTTCTATGCCTACTATTCTTAGCTTAGTTCTTTTTAGACTGACTGAGATCTCTTCAATGTCCAATTAATGCTGTCGAATTATTTTTTCTATTTATATACTATGCATTCATTTTTGGAGAGGTCATCTTCTAAGAGTGAGATTCTCTTTTCCATGTGGTCTAGTCTATTGTTGATGGTCTTTATTTATGCCTTCATTTCAATTATTGCATCTTTCACTTCCTTCAGAGCTTCTTTTTGATTCCTGTTCAGGGTGTCAGATTCTTTGCTCATTTGATCCTTCATTCCTTTCAGGCTCTCTCTGATATCTCTTCAGAAATCCTGTATCATTTCTACTATTAAAGTTCTGAATTGTCCTTTTGGCAATCTTTGCACTTCTGTGTTGGCGGGTTCTGTTGTTGTGGGATTGTGGTGGCTCGTTGTTTCTTTGCTATTCTTCCTTTTCATGATTTCAGTTTTCTTATGTTTTTACCTTTGTTGCTTTTGGTAGCTCTCTGTCTCTTTCACTCTGTAGGTATCCTATGTCTAATCTCTCTCCCTTTATAGTTTCTTATCCTGGAGGTAGATAGTTGCTACTTGGTGAGCCTTAAAGGTGAATAGCTTTTACTGAATGGTTAATCTCAGTTGCTTGGTATAATGTCCATTTTCAGGCCCAATTCTTGGTCTCCTTCAGTGATTGGGACCCTTTCCTGGTGCCTCTCACTACCTTTGCAAGTGACCAGTGACGCTATTGCCACTGTCACTGCAAGCGTGGATCTCCACGTTCTCCACTTGGGCTGTCCCTATGTCTCTCTCTGTCTACACTTATAGTAAGTGTCACCAGCAGGGGGCCCTGAGCTTGTGTCTCTCTTTGCCTGTGGAAGTGGCAGGCGTCATTTACCTGAGTCTGTGCAAACAAGGAACTCTATGTTTTCCACAGAGAGTGCTGGTTTGGTCCCATTTTCTCCAGGAACCACAGCTGTATGTCCTGTGGTGATCCACAGGGACTCTATAAGGGCACTGCAATCCATGGGCTGGAAGTCTTTCCCACCCAAATGTCACCAGGGACTGTCTGCTTATCCACGTGTCTACTGTGTTCCACACTAGACCCCACTCCCATGTCCGCTGGGGCAATCACACTGTCTCAGACCCCATGAGTCCCTGTGGCTGCGCTGAGTGGTCTCCCCCTGTGGCGGCTCATTGACTTACAGTCTCATTGAGTGTTGCTCTTAATGTCTGGGGGTGGTGGGCTCAGCTGCTGCCGCATGTTCTGGTCAGGCCTCCAGGCCCTGGGGACTCTGCTGAATGTGGATCAAACTGCTGCTCGCTTTTGCTCTACAGTCACTGATGCTCTACAGTGCTAGTTTTAGAAGAGGTCCCTGGTTTCTTTGTTAGTGGCCTGCAGAAGCTGCAATGCCGGTTGCCGTCAGCATGGTCTGACCAAGATGGCACCACTGACGCTTCTGCTGTCACGGCAGTTTGGGTCTGTGTCGCGTGTGGGACGAGTCGCTGCTCCCCATTAGTGCTGCTATTCTATAGCTGCTGGATTCACAACAGGTCGCTGGCATCTCTGTTGGTTTTGTGTAGAAGCTACAATGCTGGTAACCGCCAGTAAGGTCTTGCCAAGATGGTGCCGCTGCAACCACTGTCACCACTGCTGTTTGGTGGCTTGAGTGTGGAGCAAGCCACTGCTTGCTTTCTTCTCTGCTGATCTGCAGTTGAAACTCACAACAGGTCTCTGGCTTCTCTGCCGGTGATGTGTGGAAGCCACAATGCCGGTAGTGGCCAGTACGGTCCAGCCAAGAAGGCCCCACCGCCATCCCTTTGGTAAGGCGCTTAGAGCTTTTTACTTTCCTGTTTTGTCTTCTGGCTTTGATTAAATTGCATTTCAAATTTTTCATTGTTTACTTCAAATTTTTGTTGCTTTTCTTCTCCTATCCAGTAATTGCTTTCATGGTGATTGAGATCCAAGTCTTAGAGATGCATAGCATAGTATCTCCCTTGGATGCCATCTTCCAAAAGCTTTTTAACTCTGTATTCCCTCAAAAATATATTGCCAAAGGTTGATTTGAATAACAGAACTTGTGACACATGGCTCCTATGGCTGGCTGTGGAGGTCACTTTACTCTGAGTTTTGTCATCCCCTCACATATTATTTTTGTTTGTGTGATTCCAAGGGAAAGAAGAACTATGTACAAAGGAATTGGGAAGGTATTTACTCAGGAAACAGATGCCCACTCAGATGTATAAGCATATTGTCACATTATAATAAACAGGAAGAAAAAACTAGATATTATTTCAAAGTGAAATAGTCATATTTTAATTTGTAATAATAGAATTACAGCTGTTTTATAAAAAGTATATCTTTTATCTGAGGAAAGATTGAAGGATGGCTAGTCCATTCATAATATTCTAATTAGAGATCTCAAAAAATGGCTGAAGGAATCTAAGAAATAAATGTGGAAAATTAGTTTTATGCTCTCAGAGCCAGATACTGCTTCACAATTAAGAGGATGAATGGCAATACAAGATTTGAATTTTCACAGGATTTCAGATTAGAGATGATGACCAGGCTTCTAACTAAAAACAACTAAAATATAAAACATCAAATGTTTAATATTTTGTATGCAAAATCTAAGAGCTGACTAAAAAGTAAAAGCTTGTAAAAGTCAAAAATAGTGGGGGAAGCTGAAGGACATAAAAAGAGACAGTAACTAAATCCACTTTTGAACTGAAACCATTTGAACCCTGATGTCCTTGGCCTTTTTCTATAAAAATGCAGAAGTCCAGAGAGTAAAAGTAAAGATTAAGGTAGTATGTCCAAGAGCATCAAAGATAAGTGAAACTCCAAATATTTTTATGCACATTATAAAGGTAAATAAAAATAAGTTCTCACCAGAGGGCACCCAAATTGATATCAGTATCAAGTAAACAACAACAACAAAACTAAAAAAAAACTCCCTGAAAATTTGTTAACCACATACTTGTCTTCATGAGAATTTCACATGAAAAGAGAGACAAATTTGATGTCAAAAACTTAAAAAAAACACAATTTATTTATCTATTTATTTTTAAATGCTACTAAGAGTGATGCCTGGAACCTGGAAATAAACAAAAAACAAATAACCTGTACTCTAGAAAAATGGGCACTCAATTTAAATATTAAGGAATTATCAGCCAGGTTCCCTGGTGCACACCTGGTACTTGGGAAGCAGAGACATCAGAATACCAGATTTCTGGCCAGTCTCAGAAACTTAGCGAGTCACTCAGCAACTTAGCAAGGGCCCATTTCAAAAGAAAAAATAGAAAGGACTGGGGGTGTACCTTGGAGGTAGAATGTCCCAACCAATGGTTTTATCACTATTTCAATTTTATTATTGTAAAAATATCCAGATATTTAATTTGATGCTTTTAAAAATCCACTGGTTAGTTTTCTTACCCATATTTTCAATTTCTTTTATTTCTTCAGACTTAATTCTTTTTCCAGATTTGATGATCCATGTATCTCTTATATCCGATAACTTATCTCATTATTTCAGACTACTTTCAGATAGATAGCTATAGTAAAGAGAAAGAGATATATACTAATATATCTCTTTATATATATTAATATGTCCTTTTTTAGCAACATATTAATGATAATGAATACCAAACTTTTTAGGATATTGTGAGTACAATATATACTCACAATTTATAGCATTGATTTATAGCATTGAGGGAAATTTATAGCATTGATTGCATATAGAATTTTAAGCATTGATAGCAGATTTTTAAAGTTGTGAAATCAATCATCTGAGCTCCTACCATAGGTAGATAAAAAAGAACAAATAAATCTGAAGAAAAACAAAATAAATAAAAATTATAACAGAATAAATGAAATTGAAGATAATAAATAGAGAAAATCAATAAAATTGAAAGTTGGGTCTTTGAAAAGATTAATAAGGCCAATAAGTATAGGTATGCTAAGAGAGGAGACATAAATTACTAGAGTAACACAAAACCAATATACATAAAAATAATAAGAGAATATTATGAACAATTTGATACCCACAAGTTTGATAACCTAGATAAAATGAACCAGTTTCTTGAGACATAATCTGTAAAAACTCACAAAGAAGAAATAGACCTATATTTATTACATCTCATTACAGAGCTCTAGCCACTCCTAGGAGTTTTAAACAAATTGAGTTAATTATTATTAAACTTCCAAAACAGAAAGCACTAGGTCCAGATGGGTTCACTGATGAATTCCACCAAACATTAAAGTAAATAATTATACTGATTCTCAGCAATCTTTTCCAAAAAAGAGAAGCAGAGGAAATGATTCCTAACTCATTCTATGAGGACAATGTGATTCTAATATTAAATTTCAATAAAGATATTATGAGCAGAGAAAAACCACAAGCTGGTAACTCTGAATATAGATGCAAAAATCCTCAACAAATTATTTGCAAATTGGATCCAACAACACACAAAAAATTATAGCCACCACCAAATTGTATTTATACCAACTATGCACGACTGGCTCAACATTAGAAAATCAATTAATATAAACCATCACAACATGCTGGAGAAGGAAATCACATGATCATATCAACTAAAACCTATTCCTGGATAAAAAAAAAGAAAGAAAGAAAGGAAGAAAGAAAGACCTCAGCATACTTGGAATAGAGGAGAACATCCAAAAATTGATAAGAAAAAATTACATAAAGCCAACAAGCCTCACAGTGAACATCATTCTAAATTTGAAAAACTTGATGTTTTCCTTCTAAGAGCAGGAGGAAGGCAAATAGGTCTCCTTCCACAATTGCTTTCAAACATTCTATTGGGAGTCCTAGCTAATTTATTAAGGCAGGAAAAAGAAATAAAGATACAGATATTTTGGAAGGAAGAAATAAAACAGATTTTGTTTGTAGATGGCATGTTCATCTATCTAGAAATTCCAGAATAATATAGAAAAACAAAAATTATTAAAGTATATTTTCAGGATATGAGGTTAACATACTGAAGTTAATCACTTATATATACCAGCAATGAACAAGTGGAATGTGAAACTTAAAACATTATTATTCACATTAACAGCTCACCAAATGAAATACTTTGGTACAAATTTAACAATATATGTTTAAGGTCTATGAATAAAGCTATAAAACTTTGATGAAATAAATTAAATAAATAAAAAAATAAATAAATAAATGGAGAGATACCCTATGCTCCTGTAAATAGAGGGAAATTACTGAGTGCATGTGCATGTGTGAATATATCACTCTGAATCTCACTATGTTGCATAATTATAATATACCAATAAAAACTACAAGAATAATAGAATAATCCCTCTGTAAAAAAGACACTAATTTCTTGCCATCTTTTTCTATAAATTTAATGTAATCTCAGTTTTAAAAATAGCACTTATTTGGTGGACAGGGACAAACTGAATCTAAAATTTATATAAAGAGATAAAAGGCCCAGAAGAGCCAGTTCGATATTTATTTATTTATTTATTATTTATTTATATTTTTGTTACTGGGGAATGAACTCAGAGACATTCTACCTACAAGCTATATTCCAGCCCTCTTAAGTTTTTATTTTGAAACAAGATCTCACTAAGTTGTTGAGGCAATCCTCAAACCTGAAGCCCTCTTGTCTCAGCCTCTCAAGTATGGGGATTACAGACAAGCACCACCATGCCTGGCAAGCCAACTTGATATTGAAGAAGAAAAATATCAGAGGACTGACACTGCCTAACTTCCAGAATTACTGTAAAGCTTCAATAATTAAGACAGTGTTGTAATGGCAAATGATTAGAGAAACAGAGTACTAGAAGAGAATGTAATGGTAGCTGAAAGACATAAACAGAATGACACAAATAAATTTAACTGATTTTCCACAAAGAAGCAAAGTCAACTCAGTGGAACAAATTAGTCTTTCAAAAAAATTACTGGGCTGGGCATGGTGGTGAACTCCTGTAATCCCCTTATTTGGGAGGCTAAGATAGGAGGATCCCTGGTTCAAGACCAGCCTCAGCAACTTAGCAAGACCTTGTTTCAAACTAAAAAATAAAATAAAAGTGATGGGGTGTAGCTTGGAGGTAGAACGTCTCAAGATCAACTTCCAGTACCCCTTCAATAAAACTCCACTAAATATTTGCATTAAAAATATGGATCTAGATACAGTCATTACAACTTTTGTAGTAATTCACTCATAACTGTAAAACTAGAATAAAACCAAATAAATGACCTGGTTTTTTATGACTTTTTGATATAGGACCAACTGATCATTATAAAAAATAACTGGGAGGTTAGATTTCATTAAAATAAAAAAAAACATCTGCTTGTGAAAGACGATGTCAAAGGAATGAGAAGACAAGTCATAGGGAGAAAGTACAAAAACACATCTGATAAACAGATTTTTACCTAAAAAATAATATAAAACTACACTTAAAAATCAACAAGAAAACAAACAATTTGCTGGGAATGATGGCACACACCTGTAATCCCAGTACTTGGGAGGCTGAGACAGGAAGATCACAGGTTCAAGACCAGCCTCAGCAACTTAGCGAGACTCTGAGCAACTTAACAAGACCCTTTTTTCAAAACAAAATAAAAATAAAAAGGGCTGAAGATGTAGCTCAGAGGTAAATGCTCCCTGAGTTCAATTCCCAGTACCCACCCCCCACACACATTCACAAACACAAAAACTGATTTTAAGGCTGGGCGTGGTGGCACACGCTTGTAATCCCAGTACCTGGGAGACTGAGACAGGAGGATCTGGACTCTCAGCCAGCCTCAGCTACTTAGGCCCTCCACAACTTAGTGAGACCCTGTTTCAAAATAAAGAACAAAAAATAGGGCTGGGGTGTAGCTTGGAGGTAGAATGCCCCTGGGTTCAATCTTCAGTACCACACACACACACACACACACACACACACAAATTGATTTTAAAAAAATTGGAGAAAGACATTAAGAGATGCTTCAACAAAGAAAATAGAGATGGCAAGTAATCATTTGAAAGGATGTTCAACATCATATGACACAGGGATTTTCAAGTTAGAACAATACAGATACTGTTACACTCTATTAGAATGGCCAAAATCTAGAGACAGTTTGAAAATGTTTTAAAAAAGCAAATGTACTTTTACCCTAAAATTTAGCAATCACACTCTATGGTATTTACCCAAATGAGTATAAAATATTGTGTACATAGTAACCTGTACATAGATATCTATAGCAGTATTGTTCTTTTTTTTTTGCGGTATCAGGGATTGAACCCAGAGGCGTTCTACCTCCGCACTACACCCCCGGCCCTATTTTTTATACTTTATTTTGAAACCAGGTCTCACGAAGTTGCAGAGGGCCTCACTAGGTAGAGAGAGAGAGAGAGAGAGGGAGAGAGCTGAGGCTGGCTGCGAACCCTGATCCTCTGGTCTCCGCCTCCCAAAGTACTGGGATTACAAGCATGCACCACCACACCCGGTGCAGTATTGTTCTTAATTGAAAATTTAGAAGCAACCAAGATATCCTGTGGTAGATGAGTAGACATATAAAACATGGTGCATCTAGACAATGGTGTATTTTTCAGTGCTAAGAAATGAACTTTCAAGCCATGGAAATACACAGATGAAACAGACATGCATATTACAATGTGAAAGAAGCCACCCCCCAAAAAATCTACTAATTAAGTCTTTTTGACCAAAGGATTAATTTAAAGTAACCACCATTTTGTAGCCTTGTATAAGGTCCTATTTGTGAATTTCAATCCCCTGAGAATTGCAAATGCCAAACCCTTCCCCAGCATTCTGTTCTAAATGAATTAGCCAACCTCGTTAAGACTGTGAGACCATGCTCCCACCAATAGGAGTGTGGTGCCAAAATTTGTGTTAGGGATAAAAACTGGGCAGACCTCTGGCTGAACAAGCTCATATACCTGGCTTCTATAGTGGCATGACCCTTTTTGCAAAAAGTAAAATTTCCTTGCCAAACTGTTTTCAAACACATGTCTTTTCTTATGACACCTTGGAAATTTATTTCTAACATCTATGATTCCAATTATATGGCATTCTAGAGAAGGTAAAACTATGGGCACAGTAAAAGGATCTGTGAATGCCAGGGATTAGGTGGGTGGGAGAAATGAACAGGAAAAACACAGTGGATTTGCATGGTGATAAAACTATTCTGCATGATTTTACAATGGTAGATATTTGTCATTTCACATTATCAAAGACCACATAATATACAACAATGCTAAGAATTAATTGTGATGTAAACTATGGACTTTGGGATATACAATGTGTCTAATGTAAATTTATCAGTTATAAAATGGGTACTACTGTGATGCAGACTCTCAATTGTAGGCTAGGTTGTTGTGTGTTTGGAGAGGAGCTACATGAAAACTCTCTGCACTTTTATTTCAATTTTGCTGTGAATCTAAAACTGCTCTTAAAATGGTTACTAATTTAAAAAGTTAATAATTGACAATTCACTTATGAACACCAATGAATAATCTCAAGACAGCCCATGCTCATACAGATGGTAGTAAATGGAATAACACTAGAAACAAAAAGAATACAAAAGCTGCCAAGAAAAAAGAAATTTGTAAGTGAATGACAGGGTGACAATTGATATCTTATTAGCAAATTCTAAGTCAAGAGATAATGACAGCATAAAAAGTGATAGAAATTATCTTCTGAATACCTCCTATGCAGTAACAAATGACCTCAATTAAAAATTACTCAATGTTCATTTCTGCTATTTCCCTTAGTAATTCCTGCAGTTATAAAACATTTTAAAACTTATTTAATATTTTAACTTTTAAGAAGTATTAGTGGCTAATTTTTACTTTCATGTAATTTACTGAATTATGGTATTAAGATTGCATTTATACCTTAGATTTTTTCCAGAGTCAAGAGTTAGAAATGGCAAAATATTTAGATCTATTCATTTATAGTGGTACATTTATAAATGGATATACAAATCATAGCTTATTTTAAATATTTTATCTATTTACTTATAATATCAACACTTTGTTATGCCTTTTCATATGTCCTTATTATTCTGCATGGATAGGAAATAAAAGGGATGATTACGTACTTAGTTTTTAGTAGGTGCTGTGTGAGAAGTGGATTTGCAAAGGGAAAAATAGAGAAAAGCCAAAAAGTTTACCATGAAATTAGCCCAAAATAATGTAATTATGGGAATATTTTGAAAAAAAATAGCACTGAGTATTTTGGGTGAAAGAACTGGAAAAATATCCTGAAAATATAAAATAAATTGTAATTTAAAGGATTTGTACATAGAAAGGATCTAAACTTGAGTAATAAATACATATTAAAAAGATGGCTTTGGACAGGTTGGCATCTTTGGAAATTTAACTATTTTAATATAATTGGGGTTATGTAAAATGTAGTGAGAGATGGATTTTAGTGCTCAATAGTTGCCAGAATCATAAAGGAAACCGTTAAGTGTAAAAGATATATAAGTATTTGTTCTGAATGAAATAAGCAATATATAAAAGATTTTGAAATAAAAATGCCTGGATAAAAACCTTTTTACATCTGTTAGTGAAGTAATATAAAATTCAGTAGGATTAAGTATATCCCATAAAAGTGTTGGAAAGGTTCAAAGAGAAAATTAAAGAGATACAAATAACATCATATTTCATTACTGCCTATTTTAATTTGGTATTTTAAAATAACATATTTCACTGACGCTACATTTTGGTTTGCATAAATGTAATGTATATATTTATATATTTATACTTTTATTTGTTGCATTATGATTATACATGATAGTGGGGTATAGAGTGATAGAAACATACATGCATATACCTCTTAGAGCACTTCCCTCCTGGTCCCATCCCTCTCCTTCCCCATCCCCATATATGTCTTTGAGATTGGGATTGGTAATTTTGACTACATACATAGCATTATTTCAACTGTAAGAGTCTTTACATCTTCATCCCCTCTCCTCCCTTCCCTAAATCCCCTCTATCACTCCATTGGAGTCTCTACTCTTCCCTGATGTTACCCTTTTTTTCCAAATTTCTATCTAGCTGGCACATATAAGATAAAACATAAAACCATTCATTTTCTTGAGACTGGCTAATCTTAGCATAATATTCCATCCATTTTCCTGAAAATGATATGATTTTGTTCTTCTTTATGACTGAAAAGAATTCTATTGGTTGTATATACCATAATTTTGTGATCTATTCATCTGTTGATGGACACCTAAGCTGGTTTCATAATTTGTCTATTGCAAATTGTGCTGCTATGAACATGGATATGCAAGATTCAGTATAATATTCTGATTTCAATTTCTTTGGGAAGATACCCAGGAGTGCTATTGCTGGATCATATGGTGATTCCATTCCTAATCTTCTAAGAAGTCTCCACACTGAACTCCATAGTGGCTTTACTAGTTTGCAGGCCCGCCAACAGTGTATTAAAGTTTCCATTTTCCCATATCCTTGCTAGCATTTAGTATTGTGGAATCTCAATGTAGTTTTGGTTTGCATTTCCCTTATTGCTAATGATGTTGAATATTTTTCATATATTTATTGGTCATTTGTATTTCTTCTTTTGAGAAATGTATATACAGTTCAGTTGCCCATTTTTGATGATTGTTTTTTTTTTTAGTGTTAATTCTTTTTAGTTCTTTGTATATTCTAGATATTAGTCCTTTATTAGAGGGGTAGGTGGCAAAGATCTTCTCCAAATTTTAGGCTCTTTCAGTAGACTCTATAGTTTCCTTTCCTGCACAGAAGTTTTTTTATATAATGTCATCCTATTTATTAATTATTATTTTAATTTTTTGAGCTTCCAAGGTTTTATTGATGAAGTCTCTACCATTACCTATATGTTGGAGTGTTGGTCTTTTCCCCTGTTCTAGCAGTTTCAAAATTTCTGGTCTAATTTCTTGGTCTTTGAAACATCTTGAGTTGACTCATGTGCAGGGTGAGAGGTTGGGGTTTAACACCATTTTTCTACATATGAACAACCAGTTTTCCAAACACCATTTGTTGAAATGACTCTCCTTATTCCATTGTGGGTTTTTGACATCTTTATCAAAAATCAACTGGTTTTATGAGGTTTTGTTTCTGAGTCTTCTGTTCCACTGGTCCATGTGTATGTTTTTGTGCCTATACCATGCTGTTTTTATTACTATCACTTTGTATTGTAATTTTTTTGCAGTACCAGGGATTGAACCCAGGGGCATTCTACCTCCGCGCTACACCCCGGGCCTATTTTTTTATACTTTATTTTGAAACTGGGTCTCAAGAAGTTGTGGAGGGCCTCACTAGGTAGAGAGAGAGAGAGACAGGGAGGCAGAGAGAGAGAGAGAGAGAGAGAGAGAGAGAGAGCTGAGGCTGGCTGTGAACCTGGATCCTCCAATCTCTGCCTCCCAAAGTACTAGGATTACAAGCATGTGCCACCATGCCCGGTGAGACTTTGTATTGTAATTTGATATCAAGTATTGTGATGCCTCTGGCAATTGCTGAGAATTTTTTTGGTTATTCTTGGTTTCTTGTTTTTCCAAATGAATTTTATGACTAGCTTTCTATAGATCTGTGAAAAATAACCATGGCATTTTAATAGGGATTACTTTAATATATAGGTCACTTTCAGTAGGCTGGCCATTTTGTTTATATTTATTCTGCCTATCCAAAAGCATGGAAGGTCTTTCCATTTTCTAAGATCTTCAATTTCTTTATTTAGTGCTTATAATTTTCATTGTACATGTCTTTTTGAAGTTATAGTAAATGGAATTATTTTCTGGATTTCTTTTTCAGTGGATTCATGATTAGTGTATAAGAATGCAAATGTTTTTTATAAGTTGGTTTTGAATCCAGCTACTTTGCTGAAGCTGTTTATCACCTCTAGAAGTCTTCTGGTTGAAGTTTTTGGATCTTCTAAGTAAATGATCAAGTTATCAGTGAACAAAGATAATTTTGGTTCTTCTTTCCCTATTTGAATTCCTTTGATTCCCTCCTCCTCTCTTATTGATGAGGCTAGAATTTTGAATGCTATGTTAAATAGGAGTCATGACAGTGGGCATCTTTGTCTTGATCCTGATCTTAAGAGAAATTCTGTCAGTTTTTCCCATTCATAATGATACTGGCTTTGGGTTTATTGTAAATAGCCTTTATGATGTTGAGGTAAATTCCTTCTATTCTGATTTCCTGCAGTGTATTCAACATGAATGGGTGTAAAATTTTGTCAGATGCTTTTTCAGCCTCTATTGAGAATATGATGTGATTTTTGTCCTTAGTTCTATATATGTGGTGAATTACATGTATTGATTTGTGTATGTTGAACCAGGCTTACATACCTGGAGTGAAACCAACTTGGTCATGGTGTACTATTTTCTTGATGTAGTTATGAATGTGAATTGCTAGTATTTTATAAAGAATTTTTGCATCTATTTTCATCAATGATAGTCTGTAATTTTCTTTTCTCATGGTATCTTTATTTGGTTTGGGGATTAAGGTGATGATGGCTTCATAGAATGAATTTGGTAGTATTCCTTCTTTTTCTATTTCATGAAATAATTTGAGGAGCATGGGACTTAGTTATTCTAAAAAGGCCTTATAGAATTCAGCTTGGAATTCATCTGGACCTGGACTTTTCTTTGAAGTGAGACTTTTTTTTTCTGTTTTGATGCCTTTGCTTCCTATTCATCTCTTTGGGTTTTCTTTATCCTTTTGTTCAGTTTAGGTAGGTTGCAGATGTATAGGAATTAGTTGATTTCTTCTTGGTTTCTAGTTTATTGGTGTATCGGTTTTCAAAATATTTTCTAATAAATTTTCTGAACGTCCACATTATCTGTGGTAAAGTCTCCCAGGACTATTGTATTGGTATGTATCTGGGTCTTCAAGACAAGAAGATTTTGTTTTATGTAGGTAGGTGTACCAATATTAGGGAAATAGATAATATGGTTATGTCTTCATTTTGGATGATTCCTTTTATCAGTAAGAAGTGAGCCTAGTTATTTCTTCTGACAAGTTTTGACTTAAAGTCGGCTGTGTCAGATATGAGGGTAGCTACCCCTGCTTGTTTTTGGTCTCCATTTGCATGGAATATATTTTGTCACCCTTTCACCTTATGTTTGTGAATCTCTCTGCCTATAAGATTTTTCTTGCAAGCATCATATAGTTGAATTATGAATCTTAATCCAATTTTTTAGTCTATGTCTTTTAACTGGGGAGTTGAGACCATTGACATTCAGTGTTATTATGGAGAGATGACTTTTATTTTCTGTCATTTTGAATTATGTTTCCTATTTGAAACAATATTAGTTCTTGTTTGCTTAGTTCCTTGTCTGGTAGTATTCATCCCTCCTCTGGTTCTGATGTTTATTTTTTATTTATTCTTTGTGGTTCATTTCTTTGAGAGTTTTCTCAAGTGCAAATTTGGTTATCATGAATTCCTATATCATCTGTTTATCTTGGAAAGTTTTTATTTCTCCATCAATTTTGAAGGATTGCTTTGGTTTGCTTATATAGTAAACACCTTCTTCATATTATTTTCTCTTTAGACTCATTCATTCCTATCTATTTTATTAATCCTTTTCAGTTGTAGGTTTGTGGTCATTCAATTACTTATTAATTGTTCTCATTTTTCACCTGCAATTATTTTGTATAATTTGTTTGACTAAAATCTTATTTGTTTCCCCTAACATTTTATCTATATAAGAAATACTTTTTTCTCCCAAACTCTCAATTTAGGCATAATTAAAACTAATAAGTGGCATTTGATACCCTATTATGATTCAGACTGTCTTTAATGATGTCTACATCATTCATTCACCTGATGGTTGATTTTACAGTGATGAAGAATAGACACTTGGGTGATGTCAATAGCGTTCTTTGAAACAGAGAATAGATCAAGAGATAAAATGGCATTCTGCTTTTAATTTGCTGTTAGTTATATGTATATCTGAAAATATAGAGAGCAAGATGTAATTCTATTGTAGTAATAAAGTCCTGGGAATATTCAATTTATAGTTGGTATTAAAGTTATTAAAATGATTGAAATTTTCTAGGATGTATGTTAACAGTGAGATGTAAACTAAATGGCACAAATGGAAGGAAGAAGAAAGGAGAGGAGAGGAGAGGGGAAAGAATACTGCTTAGGAGACAACATGGAAGGAAGAAATTTCATTTTTAAAAATAGAAAACAGATAGCATGAAAACAAAATCCTGGAATTTACTTTTTATAAAAGTATAGCAGCATCTGTGACCTTTATAAAAATATTTGTAGCAAATATATTTTTTTCCTATTCATGCATATTCCCTTTCAGGAAGAAAAGCCAACAAAGTAGGTTGGGCCTGAGAAGAGCAGAATGGATGAAAAGATTGGTATCATAAAAGGAAAGGAAAGAAAAAGTTTCAAAAAGAAGAGAACCATGTACTTCACTTCTGAAATAACAAGACAGAAAGTAATTCATGGGAGATCTTTCCATCTTCTAATATATTCAACTTCTTTAGCATTTTATAACTGTAATAGTAAAGGCCTTTTACCTCCTTGTTTAAATTTACTTCCAGGTATTTTATTGTTTTTGAGGTTATTGTGAATGGAATTGTTTTCTGGATTTCTTTTTTGGTGGATTCATGGCTGAAATAGAAAAGCTATTGATTATTTTAGATTGATTTTGTATCCATATATTTACTGAATTTGTTAATCAGCTGTAGAAGTCTTTTAGGTGAGGTTTTTGAGTCTTGTAATTATAGGATCATGTCATCTGCAAATAGAGATAATTCCAGTTCTTCTTTTCCTATTTGTATTCCTTTCATTTCCTTCTCTTGCCTTATCATTCTGGCTAGATTTTCAAGTACTCTATTAAAAAGGAGTGGTAATGGTGTGCTTCCTTGTCTTTTTCCTGATTTAAGAGGGAATTCTTTCAAATTTTCCCCACTAAATATGATATTGGCTTTGGGTTTATTGTATGCAGCCTTTATGAATTAAGTTCCTTCCATTCTGGTCTTCTGCAGTATTTTACCATGAATAGGTGTTCAATTTTGTCAAATGCTTTTTCAGCATCTATTGAGATGATCATGTGATTTTGTCCTTAGTTCTGTTTATGTGGTGAATTACATGTATGGATTTGTATATGTTGAACCAGCCTTGCATCCCTGGAATGGAACCAATTCAGTCATGGTGTACAATTCTCTTGATGTGATTTTGAATGTGTATAACTAGTTTTTTGTTTAGAATTTTTGCATCTATGTTCATCAAGGATATTGGTAATTTTCTTTCTTGAGGTGTCTTTATTCAGTTTTGGTATTAATGTGATTCTCACTTCATAGAAGGAGTTTGGAAGAATTCCATCTCTTTCTATTTCATGGAATTATTTGTGAAGGAATAGATTTAGTTATATAAAGGTTTTGTAGAATTCAGCTGGGATTCCATCAAGACCTGGACTTTTATTTGATGGAAGGATTTTTTGTTCTTTCTATCTCTTTGCCTGCTATTGATTGGTTTAGATTTTCTATATCCTCTTGGTTAAATTTAGGTAGGTTGTATGTGTCTAGAAATCTGTCAATTTCTACTATGGTTTCTAGTTTACTGTAGTATAAATTTTCTTTTTCTTTTTTTTCTCTTTTTGTGGTACCATGGACACTCTACCTATGAGCTATACCCCAACCCTATTTTATTTTTATTTTGAAACAGGGTCTCACTTGGTTGATGAGAGTCGCACTACTTGCTGAGGCTGACCTTGAATCTGTGATCCTCTTGTCTCAGCATCCCATGTACAGGGAATACAAGTGTGTGCTACCATGCCTGGCTTAAATTTTCAAAATAGTTTTTGGTGATCCTCTGATTTTCCCACTGTCTGTGTTGATGTTTCCATTTTCATTTATTGTTTTAGTAATTTGGATTGATTCTCTCTTTCTTTTGGTTATGTTGGCTAAGGAACAATTTATCAATCTTGTTTATATTTTCAAAAATTTTTTGTTCTGTTGATCTTTTGTATTCATTGATTTCTGCTCTGATTTTAATTATTTTCCGCCTTCTACTGGCTTTGGGATTAATCTGTGCCTGTTTTTCCAGAGCCTTTAGGTATATCATTAGGTTATTTATTAGGTGACTTTCTGTTTTTCTTATGTGGGCATCCAATGATATAAATTTTCCTGTTGAAATTGCCTTCAAAGTGTCTAATAGAATTTGATATGTTGTGTCTCTATTTTCATTTAATTCTAGGATTTTTAAAATTTGTCCACATATTTTTTCTACAATCCATTCTTCATTAAAAAGTGTATCATTCAATCTTCATGTATTTATATAATTCCTTTGGGTCTTCCGTTTTTGATTTCTACTTTCATTCCATTATGATCTGTAAAGATAGAAGGAATTACATTTTTTTCCAGTAGAAGGTTTTATTTGCTTAAAGTTCTTTTTTTATATATTCTTTTATTTGTTCATTATAGTTTATGGAACCACTCTAGGTGAGGTGTCCATCAACAGATGAATGTGTCACAAAATTATGGGACATACACACAATAGAATTCTACTCAGCAATAAAGAAAAAAATATGTAATTTGCATGAAAATGGATAGACCTGGAGAACATTATGTTAGTGAGATTTGCCAGTCACAGAAAGTGAAGAGTCATATTAAACTTTTCAAATTTGCTCATACTTACTTTTTGGAGAAGCTTCCCTGAGCAGCTGAGAAGAATGTGTGGTCAGCTGTTGTTGGATGGAATGTTCTGTATATTTCTATTAAATCCTTTTGATTTATAATGTTCTTTAGGTCTGAAAGGTCTTTACTGATATTTTGTCTGGAAGATTTGTCTAAGTGGTGTGTTGAAATCTTCCAATATTATTGTGTTGGAGTCTGAACCCTAATGTCCTGAAAGGTTTGTTTTATAGAAGTGGGTGCACCCACATTTGGGGCATAAATATTACTAACATTATATCTTTTTGTTGGATTGTTTGTTTTATCAGTAAGATATGACTTACTTTGTGTCTTCTGATAAGTTTTGGCTTAAAGTCTACTTTGTTAGATATGAGAGTTGCCAGCCCTGTTTGTTTTCAATCTCTATTTGCATGAATAAACATTATGAAAATGGACATTATATCAAAAGCTATCTGCATATTTAATACAATCCCTATTAAAATACAAATGTCATTCTTCACAGAGGTAGAAAAATCAGTCCTAAGTTTCATATGGAAAAACAAAAGACCCAGAATAGCCAAAATAATTCTCAGCAATAAGAACCATGCTGGAAGCATCACAATGCCTGACTCCAAATTATACTACACAGCAATAATGGTAAAAACAGCCTGATATTGGCACAAATACAGATATATAGACCAATGGAACAGAATAGAAAACACTGAAACAAATGTACACACTTATAGACAATTGATTTTTGATAAAGATTCCAAAAACTTACATTGTTGAAAAGCCTTTTCAACAAATGGTGTTGGGAAAACTGGTTGTCCATTTGTAGAAAAATGGAATTAAACCCCAAAGACTTACCCTGCACAAGAATCAACTCAAGATGGCTCAAAGACTTGGAATTAGACCAGAGACTTTATTTATTTTATTATTATTTTTTTGGGCGGTACTGGGGATTGAACCCAGGGGCATTCTACCTCCAAGCTACACCCCTGGCCCTATTTTTTATTCTTTGTTTTGAAACAGGGTCTCACTAATTTGCAGAGGACCTCACTAAGTGGCTGAGGCTGGTCGGGAACCTGGATCCTCCTGTCTCAGTCTCCCAAGTACTGGGATTACAAGTGTGCACCACCATGCCTGACCAGAGACTTTAAAAATAATAGAGGAGAAATTCCCAAGTCTTGCTCTGTACAACCACAACCCTTTCCCCTGCTTTCCTAAATGTTCCCAATGTCTTGCCTAAAACTTGCCCAATAAGCCACTTGCTTATCACACCCCTCCACTTATGGGAAAGTCCCACTGTACTGCTTAACCCTGCTGCAACAATCCTTACCCCTCCCTGTGGAATCTTTCCTTAAACAACCTATATAAACTTCTAGTCTGTAAGCAATTACAGGCTCCATCTTTTACTGGCAATTCCTCTCTGAATAAACATTATGAAAATGAATAAATTTATCCCACTAAAATCTGTATTGCTGTTAAAAAAATTACTAGAGGAGGGCATAGGACCAACAATCCAAAATAAATGTACTGGTAGAAACTTCCTCAGTAAGACCACCAAAGCTCAGGAAATTAAAACAAGGATTAATAAATGGGATAGCATTAAACTAAAAAGTTTCTGTTCGGCAAAAAAACTATCAAGAGTCCAAAGAGAGAGTCTACAGAATGACAGATATTTGCCAGCTACTTTTCTGATACAGGACTAATAACTAGCATATATATATGTATATATACATATTTATATATGTATATATATACATATTTATGCCTTAACACTAACAAAAAATAACCCAATCATGAAATGGGCAATTAAACTACATAGACACTTCACAAAAAAGAAATACAAATGGCCAATAAATAGATGAAATAATGTTCAACATCATTAGCAATAAGGGAGATGCAAATCAAAACTATATCAGGATTACATCTAACCTCAATTAGAATGGCGATCATCAAGAAGTCAAACAATAAATGATGGAAAGGATGTGAGCAAATAAGAACTCTTTTACACTGTTGATGGGATTGCAAATTAGTGCAGCTGCTGTGGAGATCAGTGTGGAGATTCCTCAGAAATTTTGGAAAGGATCCACCATATGATCCAGCTATACCACTCCTGGGTATTTTTTCCAAAGAGACTGAAATCAGAATATTATCATGATACATGCATATCCATGTTTATAGCAGCACAAATCATGATAGCCAAATTACAGAACCAACCTAGGTGTCTATCACACAATGGAATTCTACTCAGCAATCAAGAAGAACAAAATTATGCCATTTGCAGGAAAATGGATGGACCTGGAAAACATTATGTTAAGTGAGATTAGCCTGTTACAGAAAGTGAAAGGTCATATGTTTTCTCTCATATGCAGAAGCTAGGGAGTAATAGGGACAAGAGGGACTTTAGATAATGGAGGAGAAACTCCAATGGAGCTAGGGAGGTGGTATAGAGGGTGTGAGGGGGGAGAAGAATTAATGAAGGAAACACTTCCATTGATGTTATATACACCTGTGAAATTACCAATGCCAATCTCAATCATGTATGGGGAAGGGGAGGGAGTGGGGAGAGAGGTAGGAGAAAACTCACCAAGTTCTCTGTGCATATATTATATATCACTTTGATCTACATTAAGGTATATAAAAATAAAGTAGCTCATTACGTTCCACAACCTAGATATCATAGTGTCTTGAGAAGTAAGTGTGTGTGTGTGTGTGTGTATGTGTGTGTGTGTGTGTGTGTGTGTGTGTGTGTGTGTACTTCAGTTGTTTGAGTATGAGGTAAAAGATAGTGACTATCTTATATGTAAATATTTTCTCAAGGAGGTAAAATATAAAGGGAAGGAAAGATAAGTAACAATTTAAAGAAAGGTTTTTATTTGAGCAGTTTTTGTTTGACAACTTACTTTTTTAATTTTAAGAGGGAGGATACCGGAATAGTTTTAAATGATTAATGATATCAGGCTGTAGAGAGAGTTGATGGAATGCTGTCACTTGTTTAAGGGTGTGATTGTAATATACTCTCTAGACACATTAAAGGAAATAATCTATCATTTTTGTTTGTTTAAACAACAATGAGGTAATTAGTTCCCCTCCTACCTATTTTCCATGAGTTAAATGGAGTGAAAATAGATACAAAACTGTAAATTATTTGAAGTAAATAATTGCTAGGAATGGTTGCTGCAAATTAAAACATCTCAGATGCTGTTCAATTTAGAGCCTGTTGTCTCTCCAGGGAGCAGTTCACAGCCTTCTATACAGGAATTTCACTCTTAGATTCCAGCTTTATAATATAAAAGGCAAATAGTGAAAACAAGAATAGTTCTTTTGTTAAGAAGTCATTTAGAACATGAAAGTTAGCTGGCTTTTGATTTGAGGCCTGTAGTTTAATATGGTGCTCATAAAACCACTAGTAAATGCTAGTAAATGTTAGTAAATATGCTCATATGTACTAAACAGTTTTTAATTAATTGAACATGTATCCGTATATTTAATCGGCAAATGTCAGCATGTATAGAACATTTGATTAAATATAATAGAAGTTTTAATAAAATAATTTTATAATTAGGAAGATAAGTTTTTATTTTTCCACTAAACATGAAGTACTAATTATATTACTCAGTACTCACTATGGACATACATCTATTCAGGTCTGGGTGGGAATATAATTTGAAATATTAATTTCTTAAGATGTCCATGGATGATAGCGGACCATTTTATCATTTGATTTTTAAAGAAAAAATCTATTTATAGCCTTAATTAAATAGAGTATGGCAGTTGAGTACACAGTTTATATGACTATCATTTCAACATAAATTACAGCAATAGATTATAAATTTATTTGTTTTGGAGAACATAGTATATTCCCAGGCTCAGATTTATGAAGGTGAAAACTCAATCATAAACAAGTTAGTAGAAAAAATGAATAAAGTTTAAATTTATTTATTTATTTATTTTTGTACTGGGGATTGAACCCAGATGCATTTCATCTCTGAGCTATACCCCCAGTCCTATTTTTTATTTTAATTTTGAAACAGGGTCTCATTCGGTTGATGAGAGTCTCACTACTTGCTAAGACTGTCCTTAAACCTGTGATCCTCCTGTCTCAGTCTCCAAAGAACTGGAATTACAGAAGTGCACCACCACACCCAGATTAAGTTTAAATTTAGATGAGTATAAATAAAAAGGATGTAAAAGAGCAACATAATGAAGAGTGAAAGAGTCTAAAGAAAAAGAAGAGGCATGTTAAGCAAGGGAATGATTGGGACAGTGTTTAGAGTTCCAAGACAGATGCGGGTAAGAAAAATGTGCAGGAGGGAAACAGGGGAACAGTAGGGCAGAGCTGACCAAGAGGTAGGCTCATCTCCAACTTAAACAGGGGGATTTGACAGCAATTGTGGACAAAGGAAATCAAAGCTAATTGGGAGACAGTAAAGTTGACTTGTTAAGCTTTCATGGGCAGTCAGAGAATATAGGAACCTCTCACTCCCTTGCCTGTAACTGAACAAGATCAGTGACCATGAACATATCTGGAGCGATTTTAGAATGATAGTTATTTACTAATTCATTTATATTGTCCTTTGTGTCCTTTTATGCTGACAAATGGATTCCAGAGAACTGTAGTTGACTATATCACATGACAAAAGTACCTAACACTTGCAAAATAAAGTCACAACTTTATTTTAGTGTTAATACATATGTGTTAATGTAGGCACTCTATTATATAGAGGATTAAATAATCAACATAAAATTTGAGCTACAGCTCTGTACTCACATTACTATTATTATTACAAAAAATTATTTAGAAGATAGAACCTATTTTTCAGCCACCCATGTAACATTATTAGTAAACTGGCATTCTCATTTTCTCTGACTGCTGAAAGGACTGCAACTAGAATGTGCTGCACCCTTTTATACTAAACGATTGTCTTTAATATCCCCAAAGAAAAATTGTCAATGCCTGCTACATTAATCAATAAACATTGATTCTTCCATTCATCTTCCTAACAAATTTTTAAGCATTAACCTTGTGCCAAGCATTGTGATAAATACTGATGGAACAGAAATGGATAAAATTGAAGTGAATTTCCTATAATTAATGTATTTATCTTTAAAATGCTGAGTAAATAATTGTACCCACTAGAAAGAGGGTTAGTTTACTGGGATAAAGACTCTGACTCAGCTAGTTATTTTTGCCAAATAATTCACTTTGGTTAGGGAAATGGTTTTCAAGTCTAATATGAAGCAAACCTGAATATTCATGGATTCATAAGATGAGAAGAAATTAAAAAAGTGCTTAACCAGGTTGTCAACTAGAGGGTGAACAGGAACCCAGGGATTTAACAGATCAAAAGTGAAAAGAGAAGGAGACATGAAGAGAGAGTGAGAGAGAGAGAGAGAGAGAGAGAGAGAGAGACGGAGACAAAGAGAAGGCAAAACTGTATGGCTGGAGGCTGGTGTCTAGAGGTTCAGCAAGGGCTGAGGGCAGGAAAGTTGGATATCATTGGAAAAACATCTTCTGTTGAGCATTGTCACATAACATCTCCTGCAGGTTATGTTTGAATATCCAGAAAATATTTATTTTCAGTGACATTATTTGTGACATAGGTTAGAGGAAACAGAAAGACTTTTAGGTAGTCAATTTGGGTAAGCATTAGATCACTGCACATCATTGGAGTAAGATAATTCAGCAAAAACTGGAAATCAGATCAGATATGAATAGACAATACCAATAAAATTAGAATGCTTTTAAAATAATGAGAGGGCACTGGGTTTCATAAGAGATCTGTGGCAGAATTTGAACCCATTTTATCCAAATATTCAGGACCACCAGCCATTCATTCTACACTGAGAATTTCAGGAAGTCTATTTTTATCCTGACTTGCAAGTCTAAAAAAGAAAGTCTTATAAGGTCACAAGGCAAATACCCAATGCTATCATTCTTCCCCTAGAAATAATAATTTTATCTCCTAACTTCCCATTTTCTTTTTTTCTCTCTCTCTCTTCAAGGTGCCAAATGCTGTGAACTCTATTATTTTTTGTCAATTGACAATAATAATGGTCTTTCAGAATCAAGTTGAAAATGTCTGCTGTAAACTGCTGAGCTTTCACTTCCTTACAGTAGCTTTTTACACTTCGTAATACAGAGTGAAACTCATTGACTCCCAGATGTCCATATCATGGACAATGACATTCCTTGTCTATAACATTTTAACTGCTCTTAGAGCATCCCTCCATTTGCACTATCCTTTAGTGTCACCTTCTTTTAATTCTTCTAGTCATTAAGTGCATTTCCCCTCATGTCACAGTAGATGCATAATTGCCCTATCTTTTAAGAATATTTTAATAAACTTCAGAAAATTATAAGATATACTATCTGAAAAGCAACTGTAACAGAAACTCCAAAGACTAGAAATTCCTTGAATATGTGAAGTATTTCTTATTTGTTTAATTTCAATTTCTTGCACATAATAATTTCAGGTCCCCAATTTAAATAATTTTAAATAGGATCTTATCTGAAAACTATATAGTATCATGGACACTATACATCTCAGAATGTGTACCTGGTATTTTTCATATAAAATACTTTTTGAAATTTTATCTATACATCTCAGAATGTATACCTGGTATTTTTCATATAAAATACTTTTTGAAATTTTATCAAAATGACTATTGGAATATACTTGTGGATAGCACAACAAATATTCATAAAATTTACAAAAATTAACTAGATAGAACATAGACTATATTTTATTTCATAAAATATTTCTACTTATATGCTAGAGAAGTATAGTAGGTGAAATATCCTCATTGTTATATATTCAGAAAAACAATTTCAGATATAGAATTTATATTGTACTTTGTTTTCTCACCTATATACAAATGTTGCAAAAGTAAAATCTACTTTTTCAGTATTATTGATCATATGAGATATAGCTCAATATTTGGGCTATAAAAGTTTATAAGTTCAAAAAATGCAGAATGTCATGTATTCATCATTACAGTATCAGAATATTGTAAGATAAACTACAAAAACTAGAAATTCTTTTTCTTCTGTAGGCTAGAAATAAAGTTGCCCATGTTTCATCTATTCAACCTTCTCCCCTTCTTAAACTCTCTGAAATCTCCAATCTGCTAAGGGTTGCCATTATCAGTGTCAGATAAATGAAATTATGCATTGTGCAGTCTTTGGGTATGATCTACTTTTACTTAAGAATATGTGTTTGATATTGATCCCATTTTTGCATGGCTTAATAAGCTCATTGGTTTTATTGTGTAGTAGTATAATATCCTATGGTGGTATTACAGTTTGTTTATTCATTTAAGAAGGACATCACGATTGCTTCTGTTATTAAATGTGCTACTATATTTTGTGTAGCCCTAAGTTTTCAAATAATTTGGGCAAATAACTACATGTGTGCATGTGTGATTGCTGAATCATATAAAACTTTGTGAAATGATAGTGTCATTCTGCATAACTATAAAGATTGAGGGTGTGTTCCTGTTGTTCTATGAGCTTGCCAACAACTAGTATTGCCAATGTTTTTTTACTATTTTAGCCATTCTAATTCTAATGAATAGGTACTGATGTACCTCAGTGTTCTTTTAATTTAAATCCTTTGAAATCATGAGCCAAAATAGATCCTTCCTGTTTTAAGTTGTTTATGTCAGGCAGTTTGTAACAGTAACAGAAAGCTGACTAACACAGTGTTCATATGTTATACCTTCTGATATTGCCCCACACTTCTTGGCATTTTTTTTTCTCTTTTTGTTGTATTTTCTCTTTGAATTTTAGTTTGAGAATTTTCCATCGACTTACCCTTATATTCATTTTTCTCCTTAGTCTTTTGTATCTACTGATGAAACTATAGAAGATACTATTTATTTCTATTATCTTTTAAAATTTAGTCTTTGCTATTTGATACTTTCTTAGAATTTCTCCCTGTTTGTACTTCCCTTCTGTTCTTGCATGTTGCCTATTTTTTCCATTAGAGCCCTTAATATATTAATAATATGTTTTGTGTGTCTCTTTGGTACTGGGAATTGAACCCAGGGACCTCAGAGCTACACCCCACCCCTATTTTTATTTTTTATTTTGAAACAGGGTCTTACTAAGTTTCAGAGGGCCTCACTAACTTGCTGAGGCTGGCTGTGAACCTGTGATCCTCCTGTCTCACCCTCCCAAGAACTGGGATTACAAGCACGTGCCACCATGCCTGGCTAATCATAGTTATTTTAAATACTCCGTGGGATTCTTACAGAATCTGTGTATAACTGAATTTGGTGTTGATGATTTTTTCTTGCCTTTTGATATGCCTTGTAAATTTTAGTTGAAATTTGATGATAAAAGGCTTTGTAAAATATGAAATGGAGTAAATAGGCCTTCTTAAAGTGAGATTTATGTTAATTTGGAATATATTTAATATTTAGGAACCAGAAGCTTCAAATTCATCAAATTGTCTGGTTTTTCTCATCTCTTGGCTTTCAGGTTCCTCTATGGATTATTCCTTAGAGATTCTGAATCCTATAAATCTTTCATCTATAATCTGTCATTACTTTGTTGGTGGTCATCTGATGTGACAGTATCACTGCAAGATGGGCTGAGGGGGTCTCTAAGAGTGGAGAGGACTTCTACTTTGAGCTGGTTCTCAACCATGTCATAGTAAAGAATTTAAGGATTCTTCAATATGAGCAGAAGAACAAGGAATTTATTATAAAGGGAAGGTATATATTTGAAACTTTGAGTGCACATGATTTCAGAGACAGTCAATTGCTTCAGCTTGCTCTGTTTTTATGTTGTTGTTGTTTGTTTGTTTGTTTGTTTTGTGGTACTGGGAATTTAACCCAGAGGCATTCTACCTCCAAATTTTATACACCCAGCACATTTTTAAAACTTTGCTTTAAAACAGAGACTCCCTAGATTTCTGATAGTCTTGCTAAGTTGCTGAGGCTGAACTTGAACCAGTGATACTCCTGTCTAAACCTCCCAAGTACTAGGATTACATGTGTGTGACACCTTGCCTAACTCTGGGGTTTTAATATTTTATAAAGGGACAGTAGATAAGGGGCTGAACTAGAGGTAGAGTAAGGGTGGGGTTATGCAATATTCCCAGTTTTCCTTGATCAAATGTCTCATTAGAATCTTAAATTTCCAGCCAAGGTTGTGCATCTTGCAATTATAATGAGGCAAAGGTCATTTCTTGGTCACCAAAGTCTTTAATGCTCTTGCTTTATAAAGAGGTGATTCCTCTAGATGCCTTGACATTATCCTGCAGTTTCCTTGCTTTTTTGTCTGTCAATGTGCAAACTGTGGGCCAAGGACATGGGCACAAGAACTGGGGCTGGATTGCTCATGAGTTGCTTTTTTCTCCATTCAAAGGGTTTATAAGCCAGGCGTGGTGGCACATGCTTGTAATCCCAGTACTTTGGGAGGGGGAGACCGGAGGATCCAGGTTTGCAGCCAGCCTCAGCTCTCTCTCTCTCTCTCTCTCTACCTAGTGAGGCCCTCCGCAACTTTGTGAGGTCCGGTTTCAGAATAAAGTATAAAAAATAGGGCCAGGGGTGTAGCGCGGAGGTAGAATGCCCCTGCATTCAATCCCCGGTACCGCAAAAAAAAAAAAAAACAGGGGTTTATAAGCATTTCTCTTTTGAGATTCAGTGTTCAGTATTGTCTCTCTGTATCCTAAATTTCTATCTCAGTAAGTGTATTGGACAGGGTTCACTAGATTAACAGAATTCACAGAATGAGTATATATGAAAAAGGGATTTATCAGATGGGCTTACAGTTTGAAGCAATGTAGTCCCAAGTTCTGACTGCACGTGGAGAGTCAGAGGAACCAGTAGTTGGTCGAGTAGTCTAAGAGCTGGAGTCTTAGGATCAGAGCAACCACTAATTGAGTCACAGTCCAAGATGTGAAGATAAGGAAGCTCTTCGGAGAAACGTTGGTGTAGTTTCAGTTCGAAGGGCTGGAGGCCGACGATCTCAGATGAGAGCAGAAGATCAAGAAGCTCTTCAGAGAAACAGCAAAGTTCCAGTTCTATGAGCTGGAGGCTGACTATCTCAGGCAAGAGCAGATGCGTTTTGTTTGGAAAGTCGCACATTGCTCTACGTGGCTTCTCCCTCTTTTATCTAAGGCCTGTACCTATCAGAATCCTGCTGCCTACATTCAGGGCAGGGCTTTTTCTTTAATCTGCTGTTACACACCCAAAGTCACATGATCTTGGGTGTGTCATGATCAGGTCAAGTTGACAAACTAGATTGACTATCACAAGTCCACCCCTTGTAAACTTGACTCCTAACCCTGTCTTTTTAAATCATATTAATCTTCAAATAAATACAATAACAATATCAAAAAATTCGCCTAACAAGATTGCACGTACAACCGGAAATGCACCAATCACTTCCCCTGAATAGGAGGCAGGGCTTTCTGAGTGATACTTATTCCTAATACTTAAGTATTGATATAAAGTCCATCAGTATTATATTACATAATAGAGAAATAAGGGAGGAAAGCCGGGCGTGGTGGCGCACGCTTGTAATCCCAGTACTTTGGGAGGCGGAGACCGGAGGATCCGGGTTCGCGGCCAGCCTCAGCTCTCGCTCTCTCTCTCCCTGTCTCTCTCTCTTTCTCTCTCTCTCTCCTTAGTGAGGCCCTCCGCAACTTCGTGAGACCCGGTTTCAAAATGAAGCATAAAAAAAAGGGCCGGGGGCGTAGCGCGGAGGTAGAACGCCCCTACGTTCAATCCCCGGTACCTCAAAAAAAAAAAAAGAAAAAGAAAAATAAGGGAGGAGATAAGATAGAGATATCTGCTTAACACATATAAATATATACATATATATATATACATATATATATATATATATATATATACACAAACATATTATTAACAGTATAACAAGAATATTTATAGCAATTACAATCCTCATTTCTGTAACTGGTCTCGTGGCCATAGTTGGTACTTATAACTACCTTCTTCTACTACCCATTCTGTATTTCCTCTACCTTCAGCCAGCACTTCGGCAGGTCTTGGTTCTTTACCCGGAGGGGTGACCCACACCTTCATTTCTGAAGGGTCTGAGACATTTGCCATCCTGTCCAGATTAGGTTGTTGCAGTTTTCCATTTATTTTAATAACAGGACATGGCAATACTAGGAGACGCTCTAAGGGATCTCCTGCTTTCCAGGTATACTTTTCCTTACTCCCATTGTGGAGTAATAGTCCAATTTCCCCTTGGTAATCTGGATCAATAACCTCAGCCAGTACCATAACTCCATTCTTAGCCTGTTGACTCAAAGGCATGAGGAGCCCAAAGTGGCCAGGGGGAAGTCTTAACTTCCAGTTTAATGGAATCATTGTTGT
>PVJS01002773.1:0-43681 GCA_004027185.1 Glis glis
AGAGAGAGAGAGCGAGAGAGCTGAGGCTGGCCGCGAACCCGGATCCTCCAGTCTCCGCCTCCCAAAGTACTGGGATTACAAGCGTGCGCCACCACGCCTGGCCTTGTTTTTGTCTTAGTTGTCCAATGATCCTTTTTTAAAAAATATATTCATTTATTGGTGCATTGTAGTTATACATTTCGATAAGTGGCAGGGTATCAGAAGCATGCATGCACACATTGCTCATTTAGCCCTCCCTCAAATCCCACCCTATTCCCTCCCCCTTCCCTCCTTTCCGTGCTCAGCATAGTGATTGACTCTGATAAATTTGTGTATACACATCATGTGCATTAGTGGGTTTCCCTCTTCCCCCCTCCCGTCTCCCTCAGTTAGGTCTCCTTCTTGCTCATCTAAAGTTTTCTCCTTTGTCTGGAGTCCCTTCTAGGTCCCATTCTCCCTAGCTTCCACATATTAGGGAGATTAGTTGTCCAATGATCCTTTACTGAAACCTTCTCCTTCGCAGTTCATAGCTAGCTGGGCATTCCTCTGTACCACAGTTGATGTCATCTATGATATAGTGAAGATGGGGGCCTTTAGCATTGCAGCCCACACTCTGAGAGGTCCCCAGGATCTCTTTAATAGTTCCAGAGAGTTCTCTGACTCAAGATCAGTGCTGCATCTGGTGGACAATGTCAACAATCTCATCAAAAGTGGTGTTTCCGCCGCACTTGATGTTTCTCTGGTCCGTTCTCTCTCTGGTTCTTGAGGACTTGATAATCAGGTAGAGGCAGAAGGTGCCACCTTGAGCTGAGCCGGTCTCCTCTGAATGGTTGGTTCACTGTGATCCTTCGACCCTTCCAATCACTGGCTGCTTGGAGCCCAAAATGAAGACATTCCCCAGGAGGCAATCTTAGGGGCCAGGGGAGGTGAAACACGGACACTCCACCCCACGAGTGAGCCTCAGGTAAATGACTTTGATCCCACTGGGGTAGAACATGGGCAGCATTGCAGCCACGACCAGAGTTGGATGAACCCAGATTGAGGACAAAGAGCACTACACCTCTGCTCCTCTAAGACACAGCTGAAGGCCCAGGCTGTTGTCATAATTCTCCTCCACTGCTACATGTTGTCAGGTGCCACTCATGTGGGAGTTCCTTCACTAAGTTCCAAATGAGGAGCAGAACACAAGCTGCCTCTCTTTGGGGGATCCCCTTCCCTCAATTTATCTGCAAGCCCTGATCTCAGCCCTGAATGGAGAAGCAAGGACACATGAAACTCATTTTTTCCTCCAACCTCTATCTTTTCTTCCACTGTCATTCCTTTGTTTTAGAAAGGAAACATGTCCAGTCTTTTGTGCGCAACAGGGAAACCCCTACTGCCAAATCTCACTTCTCTCTACCAAAGGCTTTAGAGGTCAGGTTCATTTGGTTCTGATCCTGACCCTTGAGATGTTAATGGCAGCTGTAGGAATTTAGAAAATCATTTTCTTAGCTAGGCATGGTGGTATAAGTCTGTACTTCCAGTACTTGGGAGGCTGAGATAGGAGGATCGCAGGTTTGAGGTCAGCCTCAGCAATTTAGCAAGACTCTGTCTCAGAATAAAAAACAAAAAAGGCTGAGGTGTAGCTCAGAGGTAGAATGCCCCTGGGTTCAACCTCAAATACTACTACTACTACCACTACTACTACTACTAGTACTACTACTGACTGTGTGTGTGTGTGTGTGTGTGTGTGTGTGTGTGTCTGTGTGTGTCTGTGTCTGTGTCTGTGTCTGTGTGTGTTACTGGAATTTGAACCCACAGGCATTCTACTTTTGAGCAATACCACCAACCCTATTTTATTTTTTATTTTGAAACAGGGTCTTGCTAGATTGCTGAGGTTGGTCTTGAACCTGAAATCCTCCTGTCTCAGCCTCCTAAGTACTGGGATTACAGGCGTGTACCCCCATGCCCAGTTAGCCACTTACTTTCAAAAGCAAACCAAGGGCTGGGGATGTAGCTCAGTGGCAGAGTGTTTGCCTAATATGCATGAGACCCTGAGTTCCATCCCCATGATCCACCCCCCAAAAAGTTTTCAAAGACAATATAAAAACCTCTTTCATATCCAAAGAGATTAAGATACAGTTAATGATGGATGTGGATGTGGAGTCACTGAGTAAGATTTGGTCAGGTTTAAGCCAGGAGTGGTGGCACACACCTGTAATCCCAGTACTTGGGAAGCTGAGACCAGAGAATCTCAGGTTCAAGGCCAGTCTCAGCAACTTAAGTGAGACCCTATTTCAAAATAAAAAATAAAGAAGAAGGGCTGGGGGTATAGCTTAGAAGTAGAACATCCCCAGGTTCAAGCCCAGCACCAAAAAAAAAAAAAAATTGGTCAGGTTTAGAAAACAAATGAGCCACATATACTTTGCACAACTCAATGTAGTTTGATGAAGTTTTTACTCCATTATATGAAGGGAGAAAAAAATCACCCATAATTGTAACATGCTAAACATCCATTACATTTTGAAGGTATTTCTTTTCCATTTTTTTGCATGTTCATAATTATTATAAATATCTATGACACATATTATTCACATAATTTTATGTTTTGCTATTTGTAAAATTCCTCAAAATCCCTTTTCCATGCTGCTTGTGGTCTTCCTAATGATCAACGTTAATGGATTCATAAGCTATTAGTCAAAATTCTTGCAGTTGCAAATAGCATAAAGCTAACTCTAAGTAGCTTACAGGAAGGGGGGGTTTAATGGAAAAATTTTAGTATTGCTCACTGAACAAGCAACAGTGGGAATCAGGGACTTGATGTCCCCAGAGCTCTTCATTGCTCATTCTTCTTCCAGGCTTCTCCACATGATGGGGGCCAGGCTACCTGAAAATAGGGTTGTCAATCATGCAACTCTCCACCAAAAAGGAAGGGCAGTCTTTTCAATAGAAAAAAAAAATCTAAGAGAAGGACTGTGAATCGGATTGGATCCTGAGTCTATCCTGACCAATCACTGTTTAAAGAGCTGGGATACAATGGTCCTTTCTGGGTCAATTTTCCATTTTAATGGAGAAAATGAGAGGGTAGAAGGGCAATATCTACAACATATAATTGATGTAAACTGTCCATTGTCTAACATTTAGGTCAGATCTAATTATTTTGCTGTTGGAAATTATGCTATTTGCAATCATTTGTATGTAGACTTCTCTTCTTTGGTTTTTTTTTTTTTCTTATCAGGGAAGGGAATTCATGTTTATTGCTTGCCTCTGTACCAGGTACTCAACCATTAGCTACATTTCCAAAATGGGGAAGGAGAGGCTAAGGGAGGTAGATGGTTCACTGAAAGTGATTCACCTACTACTATGTGGATTAAGCCGGGCATAGTGGCCCATGCCTGTAATCCCAGTACTCGGGAGGTTGAGACAGGAAGATCACAAGTTCAAGGCCAGCCTCAGCAATTTAGTGAGGTCCTCCACAACCTAGTGAGACCCTGTTTCAAAAATTAAAAAATAAAATAAAACAAGGCTGGAGGTATAGCTCAGAAGTAGAATGCCCCTGGGTTCAATCCTCACTACCAAAAAAAAAAATTTAAAGATGAATGGATTAGTACAAATTGTAAAAGACCATACTTTTTAAAAGTATCGAATAATAGCTATATAGTAAAGAAGAAAAAAGAAACAGTTGACTTTTTTTCAAGGGCCACAGCTGAAAGAGAAGAGAAATTTCAAATATCTTCCATTTCCCCCACAACAGCAGCTCCTTTCTTCTCAGACTGAGCCTGGGGTCTTCTTGACTGTTGGCTTTCCTACAAGAAAGTTCATCACAATATTTTCAGGAGCCAATACCATATTCTCCTGTCTCTAGTTGCAAGACAATAACTGGGCCCCCAGTAAGGATAATTGGTGCTAACAGTGATTTATTATACACCCAGCTCTCTGGATGGCCCTTCGTATGGAGATTCTTTTTCCTGAAAATAAAAAAGGAATTTTTTCCCTCCTCATCAGGTTTTAACAAGTTGATAATCCATTCCATCAAAACTAGAACCAGAAAATTGACAGAGTTCTCTTGAGACAGAAAGAAACACAAGAAACATGTTCCACCTGGTAAATAATTGCTGGGATTGCATCCTGTGCATTCAGGCACGAGCTCACTTCTGTGCAGCATAACGCTGTGAGAATGCCTAAGTCTGATGGGGCAACACGGGACAAGATCAACCGACCTCTCATACACTCACATTGCAGCCCCCCGGGGTGCCGGTGCCTCCAGACTCCTGGGTCGCCCACAATCTGATGAGCGGGGACAGATGTAAGATGATTCCAAGATGCCTGAGAAATCTCACTCTTAAAAAAGGTTGGATGGACGTATGTAGCTTCCACTCTGCAAGCGTGAAGGGCAATGTTTGCCTCCAAGAAGGCCATTTTCAGAGGACCACAGTCAAATACTATTCCAAGTTACATGCATGCTTCCTAAAGTACGTGCTTGGGAGGCTGAGATAGGAGGATCACAGGTTTGAGGACCTGTTGGGAAAGGCATCAAAAGGCTTGTATCGACCTTGTGATGGAAAGCTTGCAAACAAGACAAGCATTCAGAAGTAGAAAACAAGCTACCAAAAAGATTTGAAGTAGTTAATGTGTAGCAGGTTAATTTCAGTAGGTGACTCTAAACTGAGTTTCACTGAGGAGGACCTATTTTAAGCAGAGCTTTCCATAAGGGGACATACTTCCTCATATGCCCTGCCTCTGAAAGCACAGAGATGTCATGGGGGAAGATCCAAGGACTGGGGGAGCTGGGCTCAAATGAGGCCTCACCTCCTCAAATACCTTCAGGAGTTGGGCAGGTAAATTAAGTGCATAGAGCCAGGTGTGGTGGCACACATCTGTAATCCCAGTACTTGGAAGACTGAGACAGGAGGATCACAGGTTTGAGGCGAACCTCAGAAACTTAGGGAGACTCTCAGCAATTTAGCAAGACCCTGTTTCAAAATAAAACATAAAAAGGGCTGGGAATGTAGCTTGGAGGTAGAATGCCCCTGGGTTGAATCCCCAGAATGCCCCCCAAAAAGTGTGTGGAATGAAAAGGGAGTAGGAAGTGGGGTGAAATGCAGAGGACTAGGCAGGAAGCCCCACCCCATCACCTAAAGGCATTCAAAATTGTGTGTGAGTGTGTGTGTGTGTGTGTGTGTACGCATGCACACACATGTGCATGTACTGGTCTAGCCAAATAAAACACCTCTGAAAAGATTTGGCCTGTGGATCAAGAGGACATTTGCCACTGTTGGACTAAAAGATCCTTAAGCCCTTTGACTTCTGAGTTCTGCGATGTATATAAAAACAACTTACTTTTATCTACTGAGTCAAGCACTTATCCTAACCTCCATGGTAGGAGAAGGCAGAGTTCAACAGAAGTATGAAATAGCCATTTCCATTGTTTAGGAATTCAAAAATATTTTTAGGGCTAGGGATGGAGCTCAGGGGTCTTGCCTGGCACGTGCAAGAACCTGGGTTCAATCCCCAGCACTGCAAGAAGAAAAAAAAATTTCTTTAAGTAAGATATTGTCACCATATGGGGGTCCAAGGAAGTCTTTTCAGAGGCAAAGGGGACCTCTACTCAAACCTTCCTGGTTCTTGACCATGTCACGGAAAAGAATTTGAGGGGCAAGTCAGGTTTTGGCAAGGAGAGGAAGAGCGTTATCAGAAAGCAAAAGGCGAAGGCGCACACTCTCAGAGCAGAACTGGGGCAATCTTGAGACTGAGTCACGCCGCCGGGGCTTCAAGTTGAGTCGTTATTAGGCTACATAATTAGGTGGAGTGTGTATGGTCCAAAGGAGCTGGATTTAACTCGGTTTGGGGAAATATTGAGCGAGATTGTCTTTCCATTAGGGGTCTGTTCTGGTATGTAAGTTTCAGCTCCCATCAGCCTCTCTGGTGGTTGGGTGGTCAGGTCAGAAGTCATGGTCCAATAAAATGTTAGCCCCTAGCCTGATGAAATTAGTGGTCTCTTTCTATTAAAGTCTTGTTTTCTACATTCCAGAAAACTTATAGGAAACTGGAAAGCTACAAAGTAATTTATGGCCTGTTTAGGTCCTTTTCTGACCCGCCCATGAGTTGTTTATAAATTGTTTGTTCTATGGGTTAGCAGGGATAGTTTTCCTTTAGAGACTCTGTGTTCTTTGTGTGTCCCTCAGTTTCTCTCAGTATGCTCATATGAAGGCAACTAACAATGTCAGGCAGGAATCCTTAGCTCGGGGAAGCACTGTGCACCTTGATCTAGGTGGGTCCAGAGGGGTTAGAGAGGGGCAAAGCTTGAGTCAAGCTTGAAAAGGTGAACATTTAGGTAAGTGGAGAGTAGCATCCTTAGATGGTAACAGTACAAACAAATAGCTCAGGGATGAGGGGGAGGGCCCTGCTTGGTCCAGATCCTAAAAGTGGATTCCATTTACCCATTCTGTTCTGAGCCTCCTCCTCTGCCTCTGGAGCTCCCCCTTAGCAGGAACTAAAAGATTTTATTAGGGGCCCAGTTCTCTTAGGCGGCCTCCCTCTGCAGTCAGAGCCTATAGAGTTCCCTTTGCACGTGTCTGGTCCACACCCTAGCCCACTGCCTGTTGGCATATTTATCCACATGGTAATTGGGCTACCTCCAAGACAATTACCCTGGATGCTAAACCATCAAGGCCAGTGACGTCAATTGTCAAGCCCAAGCGAAGAGAGTAGCTCCAAACGCTTAATGATCAGAAGTGAGGAGGCAGAAACCCTATTTAGATTTTGCATTTGTCCTTCAAAGCACACGCTGTCTGCCTTTGATGGTGTACTGATTGCCATCAATAGCTAGCAGCAACTAATTGCCTACCACGAGCCAAGCCCGGAATCTGTGCTGAGCCAGACGTGCAGGCCCACACTTGCCGCCTCAAATAGCCTCTCAGGTGGGGTCTGTTATTATCCCTTCTTTAGAGATGAGCAAACTGAGGCTCAGAGGAGTTAAATAACATGTTCTGAGTCATACAACAAACAGAGGGGCATGGATTCAAACCCAACTCCCCTCTGCAGAAACTGACTACAACCATCACAGGCATTCACCATTACACAGTACTACTTCATGTTATTGTACCATTCACGTGGATGTGTAAACACACATACACACACACAACTGTCCAGTAGTTATCTGCTGGCCTGTACACACACACACACACACACACACACACACACACACACGCAACTGCCCAGCAGTTATCTGCTGGCCTGTCAGTGAATATAAGCATTCCCATCTCCCAAACAAAACACGCATCTGATGTGTGAATTTGTGTCATTGGCTCTTCAAGTAGTGTAGCATGTTCACAACATTTGAATCACCTGGGGCATTAAAAAGAACAAAGCAAAGAACTGATGATGCCTCGGTGCACCCCCAGAGACTTGATGCAATGGGTTTGGGTTTGAACTGGACAGTGTTGTGCCCTAAGCTCCCCAGGTGGCCCTGATGTGCGGGGCAGGCAAGAACATAAGCAGTGGATAATGGCGAAGAGTGAGGACATCAGGTTGAGTTCTCTTACCACGGGGTAGTTATGGTACCTGTGTGAGCCTTAGTTTCCTTGCCTGTAAAATGGGAATTGTAGAAGTGTGTACTTCCTGGGAATGATGTGAGGATTAAGTGGAAATGTTGGTGTGTAATAATGGTGAGGTTCCTGGTCCCACCCCTAAAAGTTTCACTGATCCATCATGAAATTGAAGATTATAGTTTCCCAGGCAAAACACATGGGTTACACGAGAAAATGTATGCTACCTTTTTTTCTGCTCAGACGAACTAACATCACAGGTTGGAGGAGAGGGCTGAGTAGGTGCTCCTGGAAATCTTTTAAGTCAGAGAGATGTGAAGACAAATGTCTTTCACAGCCAGATAGCTAACATGCAAGTGTATAGTAACTGGGACAAAGCCATCAGGGCTTTTTTTCCACTATGAACAGGAGAGGAGATGCCCCCTGAAGAGCATCAAGTTCCTGAACAGCCATAGCTACTATTACCACCAACATGGCCCTGGCCAAACAGATCCCCCTGTGCCCTTGTGCAGCAGGTGGGTGTCCATTCACACCACCAGGAGTTACCCCTGCAGCTTTACAGATGTGGGTCAGTGACCCACCTGCTTCTGCACTGGGGAGCTGGAAGCTGCTGCTTCTCCCTCCATCAGAATGTTCCAGAGGTTTCAAGAAATGGCTGTGACCAGGAGGGAGCCTGCAGATGATACCCAGATTGGTTAGAAGCAGACAATCAGCCAGTAGTGTAAAGTTCCAGCCTTACAGAAAGCCCAGCTCTGCTTCAGTCCAGCTGTGTGACCCGAAGTAACTTCTCTGAATAGGTTTCCTCGCATATATAATAGGATAAGATCATACACTCCTCAGAGTTGTTTTGAAGGTTAAAAGAACAATGAATGGAAAGTGCTCAGCACAGTGCCTCTGTGCCCCTCCCTCCCTCCCTCCCTCCCTTCCTTCCTTTCTTCCTTCCTTCCTTCCTTCCTTCCTTCCCTCCCTCCCTCCTTCCCTCCCTCCCTCCTTCCCTCATTCCTTCTTTCCTTCCTTCCTTCCTTCCTTCCTTCCTTCCTTCCTTCCTTCCTTCCTCTTTGCAGTGCTGGGGATTGAATCCAGGGCCTCTCACATACTAGACATGAGCTCTACCACTGAGCCACATCCCCAGCCCTCTGTGGTGCTCTGGATATGTCTGCTTTTGTTGTGATTTTGCCATTTGTCAACAGGCTGGTGACTTGCGGAGGGGCACAGAGAGGTGACACCGGGCATCTCCCACATCTCTGGCCTGTGATGAGGCTCCAGTGGGTGCTGGACAGCACCCATGTTGAGTCAGTCCAGCAGAGTGAGCTCATGTGTATAAGACAGGAAATCAGGAGTTGCTGGATTTATCTGGGGGTAACTACTCTTAATATTTTCAAGAATAAGAATCCAGCATGTGAGCTGGGCACGGTGGCTCACACCTGTATTCCCAGTGACTTAGGAGGCTAAGGCAGGAGGACAAGTTCAAGTTTGAGGCCAGCCTGGGCATCTTAGTAACACTTTTTCTCAAAATAAAATAAAAAGGGTTGGGAGTGTAGCTCAGTGGTAGAGCACCCCTGGGCTCCATCCCCTAGTACAAAGAAAGAAGAAAGAAAGAAAGAAAGAAAGAAAGAAAGAAAGAAAGAAAGGAAGGAAGGAAGGAAGGAAGGAAGGAAGGAAGGAAGGAAGGAAGAAGAGAGGAGAGAGCAGAGCCTAGCATGTGGCTCACCTGCTTTCACAGCATTCTGCTTTGCTTTGACATCTGCCATGCAGAGAGCAAGAAACAAAAACTGGGCTTCACAGTATGGGAATCTGCCCATGGTTTGGCCTGTGACAGGCCCAGGTGTGAGTTCAGAGGCACCCGGGAAGCCTGGACTATCCTAGATCAACCTTGGATCTCAGAACCTTAACAAACAGCATCTACTTAGCTGATTTTACACTGGCCATTACATTCCTCTCATCCAGTGACAGGTTTGGAAATGGGCATGTGACCCCATCAGAGTCATAGGTAGACAAGGAAATTCTAAATGGCTTGGTCAAAATATAATTTAGTTTAGTTTTGTTTTGTTTTGGTGGTGCTGGGGATTGAACTCAGTCAGAAGCATTCTACCTCTGAGCTACATCCCCAGCCTGTTTTATTTTTTATTTGGAAACGGTTTCACCAAGTTGCTGAGAGCCTCACAAAGTTGCTGAGGCTGCCTGCGAACCTGCGATCCTTCAGTCTCACCCTCCCAAGTATGGGGATTACAGGTGTGTGCCACCATGCCCGGCTAAAATATAATTTGCATACCATAAGATGCACCCATTAAGTAGAGATGCTCCTCAATTTAGTGGGTCATATCCCCATAGACCATTGTAAATTGAAAATATTATAAGTTGAAAATGTATTTAATACACCTAACCTACAGAACATCCTAACTTAGCAATGGGGTGTATTATAGAACGTTGGCTGCTTCCCTGCATGATCACGTGGCTGAAGGGGACCTATGGCTCACTGCTGCTGCCCCGCATCTCAAGAGAGAATCATGCCAGTAGTACCAGCCCAGAAAATATCAGAATTCACCATTCCAAGTATGGTTTCTGCTGAGTGCATGTCATTTTAGCACCCTTATAAGTTGAAAATCTATAAGTCCATCCATCTGTAAGCAATTCAGTGATTTTTAGTAAATGTATAGAGCTACTCGCACAACAATCTGGTTTTAGAACTTGTGTGTGTGTGTGTGTGTGTGTGTGTGTGTGTGTGTGTGTATGTGTATGTGGTACTAGGGATCAAACCCAGGAGCATTCTACTTCTAAGCTACACCCCAGCTTTTTTTTTTACAGTACTAAGAATTGAACCCAGGGGCATTCTACCTCCAAGCTATACCCCAGCCCCGTTTCTTTTGTTTGTTTGTTTCTTGGGTTTTGTTTGTTTGTTTGTTTTGAAACAGAATCTCACTTAGTTGCTAAAGCTGGCTTTGAACCTGTGATCCTCCTGTCTCAGACTCCCAAGTACTGGGATTACAAATGTGCTCCACCACACCTGGTTTCTCATGCCCAGTTTTAGTCATAAAGAGATTTTTAGCTGAGTTTTTGAGAGAGATTCCGATTCCTTTTGTCTAGGCCTGTTTGCAACAATGAAGACGGAAGCTGGAACTACAAGGAGCCATCACGTAGAACCTGAGAATAAGCAAGACCTGCAGAAGGCAGAGTCCAGAGATGGAGGGATGTTGAGTCTGGAGATTACTGGGAGGGGCGAGGCTCTGTTCAGACTGAACGTGACCTTGTAGTTACAGGGCAGAGAAGTTCCCTTCTGTCTTCAGTCACTTTCACTTGGGTTTTCCATCTCTTGCAGTGAGAAGAAACTCAACCGACTCCAAAAGTTCTTGACCAGATTCTAAGCACTAGAGAAGAAACCTTGATTAATTGGATATTCAGACAGGAGAGCCCATCTCCAGATCTGTTGTAACGATAGAGCTATTTCATAATCATGGAGGCCATTTTACAAAGGAGAACTCAGCCCTGCAGAGGTAGTTTGGTTTACCAGGATACACAGGAGAGCCTGGAAAAGTCCATGGCTTGGTGCAACTCTGAATTTGATCCTCTCTTTCCCCCTCAAGTTATCATTAGCACCATCATCATCATCATCATCACCATGATAGTCATTACCTCTTGTAAAATATTTACAATGTGCCAGATTCTATGTTAAGTGCTTTGCAAATAGTAACTCATGTCACCTTCTCAACTGGCCTTGGGGTAAGTACTGTTATTATTCCATTTAAAAGATGAGGAAACTGAGATCTGAAGAGGATAAACAACTTCTCCAAGGTAATTTGGGCGCAGGCACACTGGCTGCAGAGACAACGCTCTTAACCAATGCATCGTGCTGCCTCCTGTAAATAAAATCTAGCCTCACCTCAGCTTCTAATCAGGGTCCCATTGGTCTTTCATCTACAAGTACTGCCTTTTTCTGAACTTTTATGTTGTTCATTATAAAAATTAAAAGCAAACAAGAACCCCTACTATTTTCCATATCCTAAGACTAATCATCATACACATGATTTTTTCCTGGCCCATTTCAGAGTCCTAAACTTTTGTGCTTCTGACTTTGTTCCGCCCTGCTCAACACATAAGCACAGATGAGATCTAATTGTGATGAAAGTCTTATTTTTATGTTTCTTTTTTTTTTTTTGTGGTACCGGTGATTGAATGCAGGGGCATTCTACCTCCAAGCTACACCCCCAGCCCTATTTTTTATTCTTTATTTTGAAACAGGGTCTCACTAAGTTGCGGAGGGCCTCACTAAGTAGCTGAGGCTGGCTGTGAACCTGTGATCCTCCTGTCTCAGCCTCCCAAGTATTGGGATTACAAGCGTGCGCCACCACACCTGGCTCATTTATATGTTTTTTATGATGAAAAACTAGACGATTGCTCTGCTTTATTAATGTTAATTGATATTTAACATGGTATTATAATGATGTTAATATTATAATCTAGTATGAGATTTTACCTATCAGTCAACTGACAAAAACATAAGATGGGCAAGTTAGCAGCCCACTTTACTGGAACAAAATATACACTCCTAAAAGTGACATAAACCCACTAGAGATAACTGAGTGAAAGGGAGTGACTAGTGACTGAAAGACAACAGGATGGGCTTGCCAGAGGGCCGGAGTGTGGATTGGAGAAACCAATGATGGAACCTGGGTAGAGCGGGGCCCCCCAATCCTCTGCCAGGGACATTTCACTGCAGAAGGTGGCTGCTACCCACAAGAATACAGGGCACAGCCATCAGCAGCCCCTTCTAGTTTTATCTTTAAAATTCTTGTGAAGCCAGGGTGGTGGTGCATGCTTGTAATCCCAGTACTTGGGAGGCTGAGACAGGAGGATCACAGGTTCGCGGCCAGCCTCAGCTACTTAGTGAGGCCCTCCACAACTTAGTGAGACCCTGTTTCAAAATAAAGAATAAAAAGTAGAGCCGGGCGTGGTGGCGCACGCTTGTAATCCCAGTACTTTGGGAGGCGGAGACCGGAGGATCCGGGTTCGCGACCAGCCTCAGCGCGCATGCGCGCGATCGATCGCTCGATCTATCTCTCTCCTCTGTCCTCTCTCTCTCTCTCTCTGTCTCTCTCTCTCTGTCTCTCTTTCTCTCTCTCTACCTAGCGAGGCCCTCCGCAACTTCGTGAGACCCGGTTTCAAAAATAAAGCATAAAAAAATAGGGCCGGGGGCGTAGCGCGGAGGTAGAACGCCCCTGCGTTCAATCCCCGGTACCGCAAAAAAAAAAAAAAAAGAATTAAAAAGTAGGGTTAGGGGTGTAGCTCGGAGGTAGAATGCCTCTGGGTTCAATCTCCAGTACCATAAAATAAAATAAATTTTTTGTGAAGTAACCAAGCATGGCGGAACATGCCTGTAATTCCAGTACTTGGGAGGCTGAGATAGGAGGATCTCATGTTCAAGGACAGTCTCAGCAACTTAATGAGACCATTTCAAAATAAACAAAATAGAGCTGGGTGTGTAGTTTGGAAGTAGAATACCCCTGAGCTCAATCCCCAGTATCCCCCAAATTTTTTGTGTGTGAAGTACATGTCTGTAATCCCTGTTACTCAGGAGGCTGAGGCAGGAGGATGGCAAGTTCAAGGCCAGCCTACACAAGTTAGTGAGACCCTGTCTTGAAATAAAATTTTTTTTTTTTTGCGGCAATGGGGATTGAACACAGGGGCGTTCTACCTCCATGCTACCCCCCCCCCCCCGGCCCTATATTTTTTATACTTTATTTTGAAACCGGGTCTCACAAAGTTGCGGAGGGCCTCACTAAGGAGAGAGAGAGAGAGAGAGAGAGAGAGAGAGAGAGAGACAGGGAGAGAGAGAGAGCAAGAGAGCTGAGGCTGGCCGCGAACCCGGATCCTCCGGTATCTGCGCCCCAAAGTACTGGGATTACAAGCGTGCGCCACCACGCCCGGCTAAAAATTTTCAAAAGGACTGGTGATGTAGTTCAGTACATGAGGTCCTGGGTTTAACCCCCAGTACCCACCCCCTCCCCCACATACAAATTCTTGTGAAGTTTGTGTTTAACTGTCTAAGAAAGGGTACATCTGTCACGGGGATACAATACATGAAAATTTGACAAGGAGTAAATAACTTCTCAATCAAAACTAAGCCCCACCTTGCCCATCTCTTATTTCCTCACCTTGGTCCAGTATGATTTCATATTCATCCAGTAAAAAGACCATCCAACGTGGCCACTACTTTCCCATTAATTCAGTATTTACAGATTAATCTGAACTGGGCGTGGTGGCACATGCCTGTAATCCTAGTATTTAGGAGGCTAAAACAAGAGGATTGCAGGTTTGTTTGAGGACAGCCTCAGCAACACAGTGAGACTCTCAGCAACCTAGCAAGACGCTATTTCAAAAACAATAAAAAGGGCTGGGAATGTAGGTCAGAGGTAGAATGCCCCTGGGTTTAACCCCCAGTACAAAACAAAACAAAAACAAAAACAAAAAAACAGATTAATCTGCTCCATGCCTATATAAATATGGGGGCCACCCTGGGGTGTGGTTCCTGGATAATTTGTGTGCATTTTGAATGAGTTTTTATCCTCAATCCCTGGTCCACCCTCCCAATGTCCAGTTTGGTGGGAAAGTGTAGAGTTGAGAGAGTCTATGAATCTCAGGTTTGAGGCCAGCCTCAGCAACTTAGTAAGAGTTGACTGAGTTTCTGGGGGAGGAAAAGGCTTTGGAGCAGGCTGGATACTGGTGTCCCAAAGATATAACTGTCCCTTAGTGTCCACAGGGGATGGGTTCCAGAACTCCTCCCCACTAAGAATACCCAGATCCTAGGATGTTCAAGTCCCTTATATAACATGGTATAGTATGTGCATAGAACCTGTGCATATCCTTCCCTATACTTTAAATCATCTCTAGATTAATACCTGGTATAAGATAAATGTTATGTAAATAGTTGTTACACTGTATTGTTCAGGGACTAATGACAATTTTTTTCCAGATATTTTCAGGGCTTGGTTGAATCCGTAGATAAGTCCGCTCCCCATATCATCTGCGATATGATATGATTTGGAGAGCAGACTGCGACAGCAGATTTCTTCACCTTTGTGCCTAACACTTCATTGCTCATTCATGCCGGAAGAGTAAATAAAGAAACAAGCCAAAATTGTCCTTCACCCTCAGGTTATTTGATTCCAACTTGGAGACAGAAAACCTGGATTTG
The DNA here is from genome assembly GCA_004027185.1 of Glis glis. Lineage (NCBI taxonomy): Eukaryota > Metazoa > Chordata > Mammalia > Rodentia > Gliridae > Glis > Glis glis. The sequence goes on from PVJS01002773.1 coordinate 14,695, forward strand.
AGTCCTGTTTCTGCCATTTAATAGTTGTTTGAACTTGGACACATCAGCTAATCTTAGTTACTTCAACTGCAAAAGGGCAGTTAGAATAGCATCCTTCCTGTCTCGTTCACAGGGTCATTGGGAGAATGAGTTCATGTATTTGAAGAGTGCTGCTGTGTGAACTGTGACTATCTTGGAAGAGGGAAGTGCCAGTAATGACTGTCACTTTCACTTGGGGTCAGGATGCTGTCTGCTAACTGCTGTAATCTCAAGAGGTTTATTATTGTAAGGATGGCATAGCTTCTGGGTTCATAATTTGCAAACCAAAGATTATCATTTTAGGGGTAATAGAATATCACAAGGAGAGTATCATGGAACATTGAGGACTTATGGTCAGCATGTAGGGTTTTTTGTTGTTGTTTTCTTTTTGGTTTTTTCTTTTTCTTTTTCATGTGGTACTGGGGGTTGAATCCAGGAGCAGTCTACCTCTGAGCTACACCCCAGCACTATTTCACTAAGTTGCGGAGGGCCTTGCTAAGTTGCTGAGGCTGGCCATGAACCTGCAATCCTCCTGTCTCAGCCTCCCAAGTACATGGATTATAAGTGTGCACCACCACACCCAGTCCATGTAGTTTTCTTTTTAAATAAAAGTACTAGACTAGGAGTTGGAGCCTTGTCCCTCAGTGACCTTTAGCCAGCATGGCACCATTCTGGGTCTCAATCTGTAAAATGAGGATACTTGATTTCATTGTTTCATAACTGGGATGAGTTTTGAATCCACCTGGAAGATCCCCAAAGGTGGAATTTTTGTTTTGTTTCTTGCTGTATTTATAAGGCCTACAAAGGTGCTTGGCATGAGGTAACTAATCAGTAAACACATATATTTTATGAATAAATAAATAAAGCTTTTTCAAAGTTTACAGGCATAAGTCAACTCTGGAATCCTCATGCAGTATGGAGTAGAGCCTGTATATGTATTTTGGAAAATCTGTCCTGATCATTTTGTCAAATACCCCTGAGTAAGGACCACCAAGAACCACTGACCTTAACAGCCTTCAAGGTCCTTCTACATATGACTGACAGATTAGCAAGTGACAATGCAGGACATCCAGTTAAATTTGAATTTCAGATAAACATGGAAGAATTTTTGTATCATAAGTATATAACATACAATATTTGGTTGCTGTAACTTATTTATTTCAAGATAACCAGATAACGCTACCAAATAGACTAATGGTTAGGACCAGAGGGTTGTGCCTTGAAACTGGCCCAGATTTAGGAATCAGACAGATAATCTTGGTTTGAGTCTCAGCCCTGATGTGTGGTCTAAGCAAGTTGCTTACCTTCTCTGGGCTCCATAACTACAGTACCTACCCTGTAGAGGTGGTGGGAGTATTTGAGATAATACGGGAATGATGCCCAGCTCTTAGCAGACATTTATTAAAGTTTAGCTATTGTTACTATAGTTGATCCGATCCCTGGCTTGAAGAAGGAAATTCAGTGTCAATGAGACCTTTATTGAATACACTGTCAACCAGTATGTCGGCACTCTGAAAAAAAACAAGATTATAGTTAATAGTTCTAGGGAGAGCTGGGCAAAGGCAGAATGAATGCTGACTTCTTAAACAATACGTCTATGTCTGGGGGAACAAAACCATACTAAAAATTAGTATATCATCCAGAATAAATAAAGGAAGGAAGTCTTTCATTCACTGTGAAATGTCACTTGCTTAACTGACTTCTTCTGATGTCAAAGATAAATATTTGCTCAGGTTTTATAGGGTCACCGCACGGAGGGCTGGGCCATTACCTGGGTAGTGAAAATACTTTAGTTCTGACCTGGGTTATTTCTCCTCTAGGTTAAAAGCATCTCCCATTTCTAGAGCTTTTGCTGTTTCTAGACATTTTAAATATATCTCCCCTGGTTAAAAAAAATAAACAAACATGGCAGCACATGTAAAATGTTCATTAAAAGAAAACATTTTTCTTCCAGAAACATCTTTTTAGTCAAAATGTTTAGATAACTTCATTATAAAATTTAAGGAGGTCTGGCTGGATAATAAATTGACAATCCAGTTTGTAACTGAGCTACTCTGATATCAGAATACTTTAAGCCCCAGCCAGACATGGTAGAACATGCCTATAATCCTAGTACCTGGGAGGCTGAGACAGGAGGATCGCAGGTTCTATGCCAGCCTCAGCAACTTAATGAGACCCTCAGCAACTTAGTGAGATCCTGTTTCAAAATAAAGAATAAAAAAATAGGGCTGGGGGTGTAGCTCGGAGGTAGAATGCACCTGGGTTCAATCCCTAGTACTGCAAAAAAAAAAAAAAAAACCCACAAAAAACTAAAAAAAAGAAAAAGGGCTGGGGTGGGTATAGCTCAAAAGTAGTATGCCCCTGGGTTCAATCCCAGTATCAAAATAATAAAATAATAATAATAATAATAATACAACTACAACTAGAGGAAATCAGTGTGGCTTAGTGATAGCGTACGTACTGAAATGGATAGTTCTAAGTTCATATTCTGATTTCCTTTCTTACTATTTTTTTTTTTTTTTTTGGCACTGGGGATTGAATCCAGGAGCATTCTACCTTCGAGCTACACCTCCAGCCCTATTTTTTATTCTTTATTTTGAAACAGGGTCTCACTAAGTAGCTGAGGCTGGCTGCGAACCTGTATGTACCGGTCTCAGCCTCCCAAGTACTGGCATTACAAGCATGAGCCACCACACCCGGCTTCCTTTCTTACTATATTATGTATCCATGGGCAGGTAACTTGACCTCTCTGTGCTTCAAGTTTCATCTCTGTGAAATGAGACACCTGATAAGGGCTCCTTTAGAGAGGTGAGAAGTGTCTCTAAAATGCTTACCAGTACTTTGCAAACAGAAGGTACAAAATATCATGATTTCTTGAAATATCATGATTTCTTGAAACGTATAATTAGAAGGATTAGGTATTTATTTTAATGTATGTCTGAAATGTACATTTAACAGCCAAAATATGCTATTGATTAAAAAAGCAAACCGTTGTGGGAGCCTGGGAACCAACCTCCAACATGGTCCCTCTAGACTGTCTTGGAGTATTCCCACCCTTGCATAGCGCCCTCCCACACTGTAGCATGGTGGGTCTGTGTGGCCATAGAGTATGACAGATGTGGTGGTATATCTCTTCTGAGATTCGGTTATAACAGACATCGTGGCTACCATCTTGGTCCTTCTCGTTCTCTCTCTCAATCTCTTACCACTTGCTCAGGAGGAAACCAGCGACCAAGCCATGAGCAGCCAGATGAAGATGCCCCCTCTGGACAGGTCCACGTGACAAACTTTTTGTCAATGACCATGTGAGTCAGAGCCTTTCGCAAAGTCCCTGGTCAAGCCTTCAGATGACAGTTTGACTGCAGCCTCATGAGAGATCCTGAGTCAGAAACATTTAGCTAGCGGCCAAGATTTCTGACCCCAAGAACTGTGCGAGGTGATAAACTGTGTGATGCCTAAAGCTGCTAAATTTGGGGATAATTTGTTTATGCAGTAATCAATTAATTTCCAGTTAATTTTTTTTTGGCACTGGGTATTTTTCCCCCCCAGGTACTGGGAATTGAGGCCAGGGGCATTCTATTCCAAGCTATACCTCCAGCCGCCCCCCCCCCGTTTTTTTGCGGTACCAGGGATTGAACCCAGGGGCGTTCTACCTCCGCACTACACCCCCGGCCCTATTTTTTTATACTTTATTTTGAAACCGGGTCTCACGAAGTTGCGGAGGGCCTCACGAGAGAGAGAGAGAGAGAGAGAGAGAGAGAGCGAGCTGAGGCTGGCCTCGAACCTGGATCCTCCGGTCGCCGCCTCCCAAAGTACTGGGATTACAAGCGTGCGCCACCATGCCTGGCCCGCCCCTTTTTTTAAACTGTGAAATGGGGTTTCACTAATCCTTGGTAGTTTCTTCACTCATTTTTTACATAGTTGTTATCAGTGTATGCACACTACATTGTATATAATTTTTCTCCTTGGAATTATTTCATATGTACCAATGGGGTGCAAGATTCTTAGCATTGATATTGGATGTAGAGTATTCTGTCCCATTACTTTGTCACACCATCTTGAACATTCCCCCTGTTGGAGGACATTTGAATTATGTCTAGTTTTTCAAAAGAATAACTGTCACAATAAAACTAATCCAAATTAGGTGGGCAATATACCAAGAGTTAAGTAGAATAGGTCCCTTTGATCCATAAAAGACAAACAACACTGAGCAGCAAGTCCTCCTAACATACATAGACGGTGAGCAATGTTGAATACACGCAAGGGTTAGATAAGCAAATGACCTTGTGGATGACCGGAGGCAGTGAGAGATAGGAGCTAGGTACACTTACTTGATTAGACAATAATAGTAGCTCTCTCAAATTCTCTATGTTTCCTAGAGAAATACAGGAGTGACAGTAGACAATAAAACCTTGGAAAAATCCGATGAATAATTGCCTCGGCTCTGAGTGTCTAAGCGGAATTTCAGAGACGGCGCCCCTGAACTCAAGTCACTGTCCCCAGCCAATGAGTGTCTGCCCCCTCCTTTTTCACTGTCCTCTCCCCTCCTCTCACTGTGCTTTGTCAGACTACAATTGTGGATGGAAGAGAAAAGATGACTTAGCCCTTCTTTGTTCAAATTCAGCACTGTGTTGTACATACCGGGTCTTGTTTGAAGGCAGCCTTCATGAAAAGACTCTTATGTAACCAGAGCCTACAGGCAGAGAGCCATCGCTCCTCCAACTGGGTTTCCTCAGACTTGTTGGTTCTGATGCTCGATCTTTGACTTCACCCACCTTCCTGACAAGGGTCTGAGGACCACCAGGTCAGCATGTCATCTTTAACGTTTTAAAAATAATTCATGATTTGCCGGGCGTGGTGGCGCAGACTTGTAATCCCAGTACTTGAGAGGCTGAGACAAGAGGATCACAGGTTCAAGGCCAGCCTCAGCAATTTAGTGAGGTCCTCCTCAACTTAGTGAGACTCTGTTTTAAAATAAAAAATAAAGTAGAACTGAGGGTATAGCTCAGAGGCAGAATGCCCCTGGGTTCAATCTCCAGTACTGAAAAAAAAAAAAATCATGATTTTTTAGGTGTACTGGTGCACACCTATAGTCCCAGTACTTGGGAGGCTGAGACAGAAGGATTGTAGGTTTAAGGCCAGCGTCAGCAACTTAGCAAAGTCCTTCAGCAACTTAGTGGGACCCTGTTTTAAAACAAAACAAAACACACAAAAAAATAAAACAGGTTTGGTGGTGTAGCTCAGAGGTAGCATGCCTCTGGGTTTAACCTCCAGTACCCTAACCCCCAAATTCATGATTTAAGGGAGCTATATCAAGGAGCATTAAACATGACAAATTCTAAAACTTCATTTAGGCCTGTGCTCATAAATCTGTTGAACCAGATGTGGCCTTGCTATGGGGCAGAGGGTGGGAGGAGTTAACACTCTTTTAGTGACAAGACAAGTTTTATTGACACCGGCTCTCCTCATCAGGTTTCAGCTGCCACGATCCTCAGTAGAATGTGGGGCATCTTCCTTCCTTCCCCTCAACACCCCTACCTCCCATGGAAGACTGCTCCCTCCCCCAACCATCATTCAGCTTCACTCAGAGAAGTGTCATCTTTATCTTCCATTAAAAGTTTGCTTGATGAAAAGGCTCAAAAGAAGGCTCACTTGTTGGAAAACTACTAGGTTAGAGAATGGTGCTATGAGGTCAAGGTCAAAAGGTCACTGGGTCAGGGCTTCTTTGCCAAGGGAGAAAAAGCTTCAGTGACAATGACTCAGTCCAGAGTTATCATCACTGAGATAATTAAAACAACAAAACAAAACAAAAAACCCCAAACAACAACCACCACTTAATGTATGCACTGTCCTAGCTGGATGTGCCAGGCAGAGTCCTGGCTACATGCTCCAGTCACCTGGGTTCCTTCCAGTCCGGCTGCAACACTTAGCACCAGGGCTTCCTGCAGAAAGGGGCCTCCTGCCGGGCGTGGTGGCGCATGCTTGTAATCCCAGTACTTTGGGAGGCAGAGACCAGAGGATCCGGGTTTGAGGCCAGCCTCAGCTCTCTCGCTGTCTCTCCGTCTCTCTTTCCCTGTCTCTCTCTCCCTGTCTCTCTCTCTCTCTCTCTCTCTCTCTCTCTCTCCTTAGTGAGGCCCTCCGCAACTTTGTGAGACCCGGTTTCAAAATTAAAAGTATAAAGAATAGGGCCGGGGGTGTAGCGCGGAGGTAGAACACCCCTGCGTGCAATCCCCGGTACCGCAAAAAAAAAAAAGAAAGGGGCCTCCTGAACCCCCAGCCTCCATCCCCCAAACTGGAGATATTCCCGGTGACTGCCTCACAGGACAAGCTGGTTCAGGGAATGCTCTTAGTACAGCTCCAAGCACAGAAGGAACCTCTCAATAGTATTATCAATTATGCAAATTATATTCTTGCTTTAATTACAAAAACACTTTATACCTCTTTCAAGCCAAAGTCTGATATTATTACAGGTGTGTGTGTGTGTGTGTGTGTGTGTGTGTGTGTGTGTGGAGAGAGAGAGAGTTTTGCTTTCGGGACAGGCTTGTACACATAATCCCTCTACTTAGGAACCTAGTAGAATGCCATACACCTTTTGAATGCTCTATAAATATTTTATAATAGCCACAATGATATAATGATGATCATTATGAATAAAGATTACTCTTAGCATGAATTTGAAAACTTATTCATCTACACACATACACCTTCCTTTTAATACTCAGGACAGACATACCCCCTTCTCTTACAGCTCTGCAAAATACTCAAGTGTAACACCACCACCCCCCCAAAAAACCCTCTTAATTATAACTGTGGTATATAACCTTTTTTTTGGTGTGTGCGGTTATTCATCTAGGGTTTCAGCTTAATGCAAACTGAACCCCAACTTACTTTTTAAAATAACTAAAGCAAAGGAATTAATGTGTCCTTTTCCTCTCCAGGACCCGAGAGCTTGGGGCCATCATACTGTAGATTGCCATAAATTAGGTCTCTTTTCTTTCTACATTTAGATAATAACTACCTGCCTTGTTTTCTGATGAAGTGAGCATCTGGGCTATTTTGCATTCATTTCCTAAGCTTTGTAATGCTTATGACTAAGTGGCAAACAGGCTAGTGAAATCTAGTGAGGAGCAGGCCACCTGGGCCATTCCCTTCTGCTTTCTCTGTTTTAGCTTTCTCCAAATAAGGGAGTTCTACAGATGTACTGTTTTGGGAAAGGAAACCACAGAGCCACCAGCCATAGGTGAGTCTTCCCCATTGTGATTCATGGATTCAAGTTTTGCAATATTAATAAATGTTCTTTAGAAAGAAGTACCCTTAGTGGCAGTAAGATCTTGGTTAAGGATGAGGGAGCATACCCTTGGGGGCTTCCTCCTTTCAAAAAGAATCTGCAGGTGGCGACTCCAACTGTCTCAAAGTGCACACCCCTGCCCGTGTACCTTTTCTCGAAGGAGACTCATGTTTCTTCATATGTTCATGGGACACACACACACACACACACACACACACACCTTCCTTTTAATACTCAGGACAGACCCACCCCCTTCTCTTATAGCTCTGCAAAATACTCAAGTGTAACACCACCACCCCCCAAAAAACCCTCTTAATTATAACTGTGGTATATAACCTTTATTTGGTGTGTGGTACTGGGGATTAAACCCAGAGGCATTCTACCTCTGCTGCACCCCAGCCCTTTTTTATTTTTTATTTTTAAACAGAGTCTAGCTAAGTTATTGCATGCTGGCCTTGATCCTGCAATCCTCCTGTCTCAGCCTCCTAAGTACTGGGATTCAAGGTGTGGGCCATGGTGCCCAGCTGTAACCATTTTTTTAAAAGTGAAATGAAGGAGCATATAAAGAACATTACTTCCAGGGCCTGCCCCAATTCCACCTGTCCCAAAGGCCTGGTTTGACCTTCCTGACCTCTTGCATGGGTGCCTTCCCCTCCCTTTCCACTTCCCTCCTTGCTGCCCTCCGTCCTCTTGGGCCTGTACTGGACAGGCAGAGCACCAGACCCCTATCTGCAGCATACCCAAGGCCCACTGAGGTCAATCGTGCTCGGGGAGGTCTGATCCTTATTGCAGCTTAACGAAAGAGGGACAAAGGGTATTATGAACTTCCATCTTACAGACAAGGAGCTTGAGGCTCAGGGAGGTTAAAGAGGTGGCGGCTGCTATCTGCACACAGTTTCTAGGAGATAGCAGATGAGTGGTTATGTTACATGAAGTCACATTACACACGAGTGGATAGGAGTATAGCTCAGAACCAGGGCAGATGCCATTTAACTGCAAAAACAGTTATATACAGCCATGTTCATGATTAATACACTAGTTTCACTGAATCCTGAGGGAATGGGTACAGGAAAAATTAGTCATATGGGGAAAAAGAGAGGAGAGGGTTCTGAACATGGTTCTTATCCTGGACTGCAGATTCTAGTAGGTCTCTGATGACCCTGTGGTGGAGATTTTTTCTTTTCTTTGGTTCTGTGGATTGAACCCAGGGGCAGTCTACCTCCAAGTTACACCCCCAGCCCTTTAATTTTGTTTTTTAATTTTGAGACAGAGTCTTGCTAGGTTGCTGAGTGTCTCACTAAGTTGCTGGGGCTGGTCTCAAACCTGCCATTCTTCTGTCTCAGCCTCTTAAGTATTGCAGGTATGTGCCACCACACCCAGCTTGATCGAGATTTTTTTAAGGGCAAAAACGAACTTCATATTAATTCATGTTCAACTATAGAGACAACAGTGGTGAAATTTTATTTGCTCCAAATTGGATTTGAAATATGAAAAGAACAGTGTACATGAAAATTTAGCAAATGAAACTGCATTATGAGAAAAGGAAAAAGTAAGCTGATAGAGCCGGGTGTGGTGGCGCACGCTTGTAATCCCAGTACTTTGGGAGGTGGAGACCGGAAGATCCGGGTTCGCGGCCAGCCTCAGCTTTCTCTCTCTCTCTCTCTCTCTCCCTAGTGAGGCCCTCTGCAACTTTGTGAGACCCGGTTTCAAAATAAAGTATAAAAAGTAGGGCCGGGGGTGTAGCTCGGAGGTAGAACATCCCTGGGTTCAATCCCCGGTACCGCAAAAAAAAAAAAAAAAAGTAAGCTGGTCCCAGTGCCACATGCCTGTAATCCTAGTACTTGGGAGGCTGAGACAGGAAGATTGCAGGTTTGAGAGCAGCCTCAGCAATTTAGCAAGACTCCGTTTCAAAATAAAAAAATAAAACAGGGCTGGGGGTATAGCTCAGAAGTAGAACACCTCTGGGTTCAATCCCCAGTTCCACAAAAATAAAAAAGAGGATAAAACAAAAAAGAAAAAAAGAATAGGAAAAAGTAGAGGATACTTGATTCAGTTCTTTTAAGAAGATAGACCTGCAGGGCGTGGTGGCGCACGCTTGTAATCCCAGTACTTTGGGAGGCAGAGACCGGAGGATCCGGGTTTGCGGCCAGCCTCAGCTCTCTCTGTCTCTCTCTCTCTGTCTCTCTCTCTCTCTACTTAGTGAGGCCCTCCGCAACTTCGTGAGACCCGGTTTCAAAATAAAGTATAAAAAATAGGGCCGGGGGTGTGGCGTGGAGGTAAAACGCCCCTGGGTTCAATCCCTGGTACCGCAAAAAAAAAAAAAAGAAAAGAAAAGAAAAAAGAAGATAGGCCTGAACTTAGAGCCAGAAAAAAATAAGACTTGTTAAAGCATCTTTCACAGAGGAGCCAAGTGACACATAGTTCTCCCTTGAGCAACACAGGGTTAAGCCCCCCCTATGCAGTCAAATGTCCCCATCTAATTTTTGACTCTCCAGAAACTTAACTACTGATTGCCTGCTGTTACTGATAACATAAACAATCACTACACTACATATTTTATGTTATATGTATTATATATGGTGAAAAATTAATGAGAATCTGAAAGATCACTTCTTACTGTGATATGCAGTTCACTGGAGAGCAGAACCGCTCTCTGGGATGTGACTACCATCCCATGATGTGTTCAGGGGATACTGGCAATTTTTATCTTTAAAAAAAATTTTTTTTGCATTACCCAGGGGTACTCTACCACTGAGCTACAGTCCCAGCCCTTTTTTTTTATTTTGAGACGGGTCTTGCTAAGTTGTAGAGGTTGGCCTAAAATTTGCTAATCGTTTTGCCTTAGATTCCTAAATTGCTGGGATTACAAGTGTGTACCACCACAACTGGCAAATTTTAACTTTTTATAACAGATTTCTGTATATTTTATGGTAGCAAATAATAAAATAGACTCTATTCCATACATATTTTATGCATTTATGACATACTTTGTTCTTTGATCTTGCTGGGATATTTAAGGTTAGCCTTTAAGTTTTTTTTCAAATTGTTGCATATTTTCAAAAATATGTCAATACCTAAATCCATGTATAAATGGATTTATGATGTTCAAACCATGTTGTTCAAGAGTGTTTATTTCCTTCCTCCTTCCCTCTAAATTTGCACAAATGATCTTTCTTTCTCTCTTTCCTTTCATACTAGAAGTTGAACCCAGAGGCATTCTACCTCCAAGTTACACCCCAGCCCTATTTTTTATTTTCAAATAGGGTCTTGTTAAATTGCTGAGAAACCTCACCAAGTTGCTGAAGTTGTCCTCAAACCTGCGATCCTCCTGTCTTAGTCTCCCATGTACTGGTATTATAGGTGTGCGCCACCATACCCAGCTCAAATGAACCCTCTCAGAATAGGGAAATTGAAAAGTGATAGTGGAACTTCTACAAAGCCCTACTGAATACTTCATATCTTGCATGGAAAGATTAAACATAAGACTATACAAAAAGAGAGGCCAAGACTAGGAACTACCTCCTGTACTCCAGCAGTTACTGAAGACCTTCTTCCTCCAAACTATTCTGAAAGTAAGACAGCCAAAACCTCTGACTTGTCGCATCTTCAACATCTTGTGTAGATAAAAGCTGAGAAAAAAAGAAAACATATTTCTGGTTCTTACAGGCTTGAACAAAATGCTTCAAAATGGAACTGGAGCAAGGCTAGCAAATATAAATGGAATTCTAGACCTTTATCTCTAAAAAGTTCATCCTCCACCAAACAACTTATTGCAACTTATGACTTTAAGATCCCCCAAAGGTCTATTTCAAATCCATGCCAAGAACTCTTAACCAAGCCTACTATTGTCCAAACAACTCAAGCACTGATTATATATGTTTTTAACAGGATGTCTACCACCAATCTCCAGTACCAGCTTCACCTGTACCTCTCTTGGTCTTTTCCTGAAACTCAGAAGAAATCAAGGTACTCAGGACCAAAAAGAAACCTTACCAAAAAAATATTATATCAAATAGACCATTCTATACTCAAAAGCTAAACTGTTTATTGCATTCATTTATAGGAAAGGATAACTACTCACCCATTGACCCAAAATAACTCTTTTCTTTCATACATTTCAGTTTGGGTAAATCTGTTCCTGGTAGCTCAGCTAATATGTGGTTCATTATTCCAAGATATAGGTGTTAAGACTCACACACGCAAAGTAATTGCTTGATGTGATAAGGACAGGAACTTGTGAAAATTACTGCTGAGGTGCCTATAAATCAAAAGGCCTTTGTACTGACTGTCTTTTGCATGTTATGCTTCAAAGAAATGTTTCACTTGGTAAACTATTCTATTTAAAAGATTATTCTCAGCTGGGCATGGTGGTGCATACTTGTAATCTCAACTACTTGGGATGCTGAGGCAGAAGGATCACAAGTTTGTGGCCAGTCTGCGCAACTTAGCAAGACCCTGTCTCAAAATAAAACATAAAAAGGGGCTGGGGATGTAGCTCAGTGATAGAGTCCCCCTGTATTCAATACCCAGTATTTAAAAAAATTGTTCTCCTGTGATTGTTTTCCAGTATAATTCCATCACCAATAAATGATATAATGGGGTGGGGGATGAAGTGTGGATACATACTATAGCATTGATGGACTTTGCATCTATGTTTAGTGAAAGATGCCAGACCAAAAGGCCATACTTTATTATATTTCTATTTATATAAAACATCCAGAATAGAGGGCTAGTGATGTAGCTCAGTGGTAGAGCTTTTGCCTCACATGCATGAGGCCCTGGGTTCCATCCCCAACACCGCAAAAAGAAGACAAAAAAAAAAAAAAGGAAGGAAGAAAATGTCCAGAATAGGCAAATCCATAGAGACAGAGTAAGTGGTTTAGTGGTTGACAGGAGCTTAGGGGAGGAATGGGTAACTGACTGCTAATGGGTATGGGGTTTCTTATTGGGATGATGAAATTGCTTTGGAATTAGCAATGATGGTTTCTAACTTTATGAATATATTTTAAAAATAGCTGAATTGTGCATAACCCTCCCCCTCCCATATTGGGCATTGAACACAGGGGCGTTCTACCACTGAGTTACATCTCTACCCCTTTTTATTTTTGAAGATAGGGTCTTGCAAAGTTGAACGGGCTGGCCTGGAACTTGCAATCCTTCTGCCCCCAGCCTCCTGAGTAGCTGAGATTACAGTTGTGTGCCACTGTGTCCCACTGAATTGTGCATTTTAAGAGTAAATTCCATGGTGTATGGTTGTATCTTAAAGAATGAATCTGAAATATCAAATATAAATCCACTAAATATTCAGAATCTGCCACTTTTTGCCTTTTTATTGATTAGGTTTGCTTCCTTTTGAGGGCCTATTAAATGTTTACTCCCTAAATGTAAAAAAGAAGAAATAAAAGAGAGTTTGAAACTGGGAATTTTGGAGTGGAGGACACTTTTTTAATGCTGGAACCCATCTACTTCTGATCCTCCACTTCTTATCACAATGGGAATTATCCTTTTCATAGAATTATGGACAATTGGTGGGAGGAATTTTAGAGACTATCCACTGAATCCAAATGTCCTATTTTACAGATGGAGAAACTGAGGCCCAGAAGGAGGAAAGGGTTTCCTGGCTGTACCCAGAGAGCTGGCGAAGGGTCTGAGATTGAAAGAGGTTTCCTGAGTCGGGCGTCGTGGCGCATGCCTGTGATCCCAGTACTTGGGAGGCTGAGACAGGAGAATTGCAGGTTAGCTGCTAGCCTCAGCAATTTATTGAGGTTATCAGCAACTTTAGTGAGACTCTGCTTCGAAGTAAAAAATAAAACAGGGCTGGGGGTGTAGCCCGGAGGTAGAATGCCTCTGTATTCAACCCCCGTACCCCAAAAGGTGGTGGGGGGGAGGTTTCTATCTTTGGGCTGCCCGTTGCTTATCCTCTTAGCAGTCAGGGTCCCTCCATTTCAGGAATGAGCAGGTGTAAGGAAGCATTAATTGATTCACAGCCTCTTCTCCCCCCGAGGCCAGCATTTCGCCTTGTGGGATTCAATGACTCTCCCCTTTAACACACTCGCAAGCAGAATGCAGCGCGTAGGGCCCGCTGGAGGCATGCTGTGCGGGAGGACACAGAAGGCGCTTCCCCATTAAGAGCATCAGTCGTCGGAGGGCTGGCATGTTTGTCTTGCTAACACCCAATTTTATAAAGTCGGTCCTCCCATCCCCAAACTCTCCTTCCGTTAATTCAATCCACCTTCAATTTGAAAAACAGACTCAAGTCTCAGCCTACCAGTCTCTAGCCCTCTCTCTTGGACCTACTGCTGTCGCTCGAAATTGAGCGTGTAAGACTGAACTGACTTCCTAGTTCAGTCCCAAACTCCGGAGGCAGGCCCTACATCTTCTTTGGAGTCCTCCTAACACCGGCACCCTTCAGGACGCGAAGACTCCTTTCCGCACAGGACTCGGTCCCGCAGCCGAGCTGGGGCGAACGCACCGAGGACACTGCAGTGCCCTGGCTGGCGGGAGGTTTCAAACGCTCCACCTGCAATAAAAGACAGGCTCCTCTCACCTGGGCCAGAAAACAAGGTCTTAGCGACGGGGAGGGGGCAGTAAAAAGGCGCTGGCGAGGCTCACCGGGCCAGCCTTGCGCACCCAGCTCTCCCGGTCGGCGACAACAAACCGAAGGGTCTTAACTGGGGGTAGCACTTCGCTCTCCGGGGGCGGGAGGTGGGAAGGCAATGCAGGTAAGTAGAAGGGGTGCGGGGCGGAGGCGGAGAGGTGCGAGGGTGCCTCGTGGGCTCGGGCGAGTGGGCGGCGCGCAGGCGTAATGGGGTCCGCCGAGCGGCCGGCTCCGCGGGTACAAAGGGAGCGCCGAGCGAAGCCGGGCTTCCTCCGGCCCGAGGGAGCTGTCCCGGCTCGGCTCCGGGGTGGGTGGAGCCACAGCCGAGTCCCCGGAGCCCGCAGCTCGCGGCTCCTCCCTCGGCGGCCGCAGGGCCCGCGGCGGCGGCGCGCTGGGGTTTGATTCCGGCGCTGCCCGCGGCCGCCCCGCCCGCCCGCCCTCCAGCTCCGGCCGCGCCAGCGCGATCGGCCCGCCCCGCGCCGCAGGTTGGGACGGCGGCTGGAGGTGAGTGGCGCCGGGGCTGTGCTGCACCCCTTTCCCTGGGAGGGTCGGTCCCGGGCGCCCAGGCTCCGATCCTGCCCCGGGCCGGCCCCGCGCCCAGCCCGGCAAACTTGGCGCGCGCCCGGGGCGCACGGTGGTGGCGGTGGCGGAGGCGGAGGACAGTCCCCGCGGGCTCCCGCTCTCCGGGTGACTCTGGCCGCCCCAGGACAGCCCCAGGAAGGGGGTCCGGGAGGTGGCTTCGGATCCGCGGCCGCCCCACTTGGCGCGCCCTGGATTCTAGAAGAGGGAGCGCAGTGCCCTGGGCTCGGGGGAGCGGGAAAAGTACGTGCAGGGCGGGAGGGTTTGCGACCCCAAGTCAGGGCGCGCTGCCCCGCGTGTCGCTCTGGGCCCTTTCGTAGCCCGGATGGGTTGGGGCACCCTTCTCCGAGTCCTTTCTCCGTTAAGGTCGACGGGCTCCGCAGGAGGAGTGGAGGTCAAGACCCCTTTATCTTCCGTCCTAGAGCGGCAGGTGGCCTCGGCTCGCCCTCCGCCTCCTCCGAGATGGCTCCGGCCAGGGTTGGAGAGGCCAGGGGCTGGGGGAGGGGTGTGGGCGCCGCGGCGCTCGGGCCTTGGGGGGCTGCCCAGCCGGGACAGCGTGGGTTTCTGGAGGATTTGCGGCGTCAGGTCCAGGCAGCGTGCGAGCGTCCTTAAGCGAGCCGACTGGGTCCCTGAGCGCCCCTCTCTTCCAGGTCACTGCAGCCAGCGCACTGGGAGCCCTGCGCTCCCGGCAGCCACCTTCCCTTGATTGTTCATCCCCCTTCACCCGAGTCCCCTGGAACTCTCAGAGGCAACTCTTCCTGGTGGGTCCTGCAGGCCAGCGAGAGCTGTGCTGCCCGAGGATGAGCTAGTGCAGCCTTAACTACCTAGGGCGTCCCCCAGCGCTGGCTCTCTGCACTTGTCTGGTTTAGCTCATCTTATTAATTAGTGAATTACCGTACCAGACCCAAAGCCCTAAAACTAACAAAGGAGGTTAATCACCCACCTCTAGAATCCTTCAGTCCCTCGCCCCACCTTCATGCCCCCCACCTGATCTGGATGGAAATCCGGGGCTCCTTGTTGTTTTTAGTTCATGATGCGTTCATTCACCTTGATTTTTAGATGGTACTTAGTTGTTTACTAGTTTCTCCTTTCATCCAACTTTCTCCACCAAAACATGGGTACTTAACACGTTTTATTTATTTAAAAATTTGAGATGTAATAAGCATGCCACAAATTTACCCTTTTAAAGTATGCAATTCATTGGCTTCTAGACTATTCACAGAGTTTTGCAATCATCAGCACTAATTCCAGAATATTTTCATCTCCTCCTCCCCGAACTCCATCCCCATTAGTAATTCTCCATTTTCTCCTCCCCTTCTACTCCCTCGTTTTAAGGTAGCTACTTGTAGTAGAGATTGAGGAAGGGTGCTGCCTTTGAGGCAGCTGGAGAAAAATTAAGTATGGGCAGTCCTATGGGAGATTCAAAAGTCTAAGGATGGAGAAGAAGCTACGGGCAGCAGAAAAATTGCCTCCCTTCAAGATACAGAAACTGGGAGTGCATTGTATCTCCTAGGACACGGGTGCTTTTGGCAATTGTTGTGCTCTAGATTTCTCCTCCATAAATCATTCTAGTTGAGGTTCTGCTGCAGCAAAAGTGAGTTCTGGTGTGTGTGTGTGTGTGTGTGTGTGTGTGTGATTAGAGAATAAAGATTGCAGGTTTAAATAGTTTTTGTTTGTTTTCCTTTGATGCTGGGGATTGAATTCAGGGCCTCAGGCATGCTAGGCAAATGTTCTACCACTTGCTACAACTCCAGCCCCCAAAAGCAGTTGTTAGAAAACCACCCAAACTGGCCCCAAAGAAAGAAACCACAGACATGGACACATTCAAAACCAGGCTGAAGCCAGGCAGTGGCCCCGGCCTGTAGTCACAGCTACTCAGGAGGCTGAGGCGGGAGGGTCACTTGATTCCAGGAGTTCCATACCAGCTCTGGCAACATAGCAACACCCAATAAAGAATAAAAAAAAAAAATAGGGCTGGGGGTGTGGCCCGGAAGTAGAATGCCCCTGGGTTCAATCCCTGGTACCACACATACACACACACACACACCAAGTTCACGTCATGAGTATCAGCATTTGCTCACAATAGTACTGTGAGTTAATGTGCTCATACATTAACCTCTAGTCCAAGAGGAGGAGAAGGGGAAAAGGGTGTAGTGGAGAGAATGCAGGGAGGCAGGAGGGTGTGGGAGAACCGCTGGAAGGGGGCAGTGCTTGTGGGAGTTGAGTAACTGTAGGATGAGCAGGTTCAGAAGCAAGAAAGTGGGTCTCAGTGAGAAATTGCAGACATTTCACCTGGCTCTTGTTGGATTATTTGTGCATGTCTTTAATTTTAGTAAGCAGAGTTGAAGATATCAAATTATGCATCACACACAGTACGTCTCATCTACCCTCCAGTCATGTTGTTTTCAAGCGTTAAAGGAAATGTTATGCTACTGCATGTACAACTTGGCTTTTGCCACTCTTCTTTGTGGGTGGTACTGGGCATTGAACCAGGGACCTTCTACCTCCAACTTTTTATTTTGAAACAGGATTTCGTTAAATTGCTGAATCTGGCCTCAAACCTGCGATCCTCCTGTCTCAGCCTCCCAAGTACTAGAATTACAGGCGTGCGCCACCACACCGACCTCCATCTCATCTTTTGAAAAAAAAATTTTAGTAACTTTGAACTATACCAAATGTACAGATCTTTTTTTTTTTTTTTTTTTTTTTGCAGTACCAGGGATGGAACCCAGGGGCGTTCTACCTCTGCGCTACACCCCCGGTCCTATTTTTTATACTTTATTTTGAAACCGGGTCTCACGAAGTTGCGGAGGGCCTCACTAAGGAGAGAGAGAGAGAGAGAGAGAGAGAGACAGGGAGAGAGCGAGAGCGCTGAGGCTGGCCGCGAACCCGGATCCTCCGGTCTCCGCCTCCCAAAGTACTGGGATTACAAGCGTGCGCCACCATGCCCGGCCCACATGTACAGATCTTAAGTGTACAACTTGACAGATTGTCAGAAAGTGAACATAAATCTATAACCATCACCCAGATCGAGAAACAGAACATTGCCAGCATTGTGGAAGCCCCCTCGTGTGTTTTTCTTTTTTTTTTTTTTTTTTTTTTTGGTGGTGCCGGGGATTGAACCTAGGGGCGTTCTACCTCCGTTCTACACCCCCGGCCCTATTTTTATGTTTTATTTTGAAACCGGGTCTCACGAAATTGTGGAGGGCCTCACTAGGTAGAGAGAGAGAGAGAGCTGAGGCTGGCCGTGAACCCGGATCAGTACTGGGATGACAAGCGTGCGCCACCACGCCCGGCCCCCTCGTGTGTTTTTTAATCGCTGCCTCTTCCCCAGAGTAGCTACTATGTCACCTCAGTGCTTAGTCTGTAGTGTTTGTTTTCATACTCGTTGTACATGGAACCATATGGTGAGTGTGCGTATTTTTTCTTTTTTTTTGTATCTGGTTTCTTTCAACATTTTATTTGTGCAACTCAGATGTGTTACTGCTTGTGGCCATAGTGCAATTGTTTTTTATTGCTGTATAGTATTCTTTTGTGACTATACAACAGTTCATCCATTTTAGGGTTGAAGGGCATTTGAGTAGTTGCCAAATTTTTTCTAGGGCAAAAAGTTTGACTATGAGTATTCTAGTACATGTCTTGGTACACATGTACACACTTGTATTGGGCATATACTCAGAAGTAGAATTCTGAATTACAGACTAATGTTCAAGTTAGAAGATACTATTAAACAGATCTCCAAAGTGGTTATTTAGGTTATCCATCTACCAGCAGTGTGCGAGACTTCTGTCCTGGCCTTCTTAAACTGCAAAAGCAGATCTAGAGTGAATTTGGCAAATGGTTGAAAGGTGATCTATATTTACGACATCCTAGGAGACTGTTTCTGTTGCATTTGCTTCTGTGTCTGCTCATATGAAGTCACAATTCTGATACTCAGTTTTGTATTTTGTTTCTTAAAATGTATCAATATTGCTTCAGTCTCCATGGATTTTTTTTTTTTTGTAGTGGTAGGATTTGAACCCAGGGCCTCCTGCATGCTAGGTAAGTGTTCTACTACTGAGCTACATCCTCAGCCTTTTAAAATTTTTTAAATTTTGATACAGGGTCTAGCTAAGTTGCTGAGGCTAGCCTTAAATTTGAGATCCTCCTGCCTCAGCCTCCCAAATAGCTGGGATTATAGTCATGTGCCACTGCACCTGGCTCCATGACTTTTTTTTTTTTTTTGCGGTACCGGGGATTGAACCCAGGGGCGTTTTACCTCCGAGCTACACCCCCGGCACTATTTTTTATACTTTATTTTGAAACCAGGTCTCACGAAGTAGCTGAGGCTGGCTGCGAACCCAGATCCTCTGGTCTCCGCCTCCCAAGTACTGGGATTACAAGCGTGCGCCACCATGCCTAGCCCATGACTTTTTAATCCCTGCATAAACCTGTGTATGCTTTCATTAATAATCATCCTATCACTGGAAATGTGTGTTAATTTGCAAGGTTTTCTGGTATATATTGCTGTGGAAATAATCTTTGTGCATATGGCTTTCCCTGCCCCCTCCCCTGCTTTTTTCTGGATGTTTCATAAAGTAGGGATTTTCCTTTTTGTGGTTCTGGGTCCTTATTGTTAAAACAGGTACCTACAGAGTTGAGTTGTCTTGGACCTAGTGTGAAATTGATTAAAGAAATCTTTAAGTTGCTAATATAGTACCTGCAAAAAGGTATCTCTTGGGTTTAAATTGCCATTCTGAAAACAATGGCAAGCTTGACCCGATAGCTTCTTTATAAAAGTCTAACTTCTATTGCGTTTTCATTTCCCAATCACATACAGGTTTTCTCTGTGCGCGCACACGTGTGTGTGTGTGTGTGTGGTAGAGATAGAACCCAGAGCCTCATGCATATTAGGCAAGCACTCCCACTGAGCTGTATCCCCAGCCCTGCAGTTTTCTTTATGTGATATTTTTGGCAGGGGTACTGAGCCAGGAGCTTTAGGAGATGTAAGAAGGATCATATGATAGTAGTTTTTTTTTTTGTCCAGAAATTACACATAAAAATGACCAATTAGGCAAAATTCTTGTACTTGACAAAGGTATTTGGTGTATTCAGTAAATACTGAGTGTTCTCTAGGGTTCTGAGAATCTTTGATTCCTGGATGGATAAGAGAGGCTTCTTAGAAAAGTAAGAGCTGAGCCGGGCATGGTGGCGCACGCTTGTAATCCCAGTACTTGGGAGGCTGAGACAGGAGGATCTGGGTTCGCAGCCAGCCTCAGCTACTTAGTGAGGCCCTCTGCAACTTAGTGAGACCCTGTTTCAAAATAAAGAATACAAAATAGGGCTGGGGGGGTTAGCCCGGAGGGACAGTGCCCCTGGGTTCAATCGCCACTACCGCAAAAAAAAAAAAAAAAAAAGAGTTGGGCTGAGCTTTTAGAGATCTTTAGAGATTGGCTGGGGAGCAGATCTTGAAGACAAGGGACCACCGAGCCTTCTCAAGGGGAGAAATGGACAGTGCACGGAAAGGGCCTCCGTTGGCCAGTGTGGACAGTGGGAATGTTGCTGACTTCCTTACCATTCCTTTTTTCTGGAAGGTAGTGGAAATAATTGAATCACAATAGAAGCAGAAAAAAAAAAAACCACGTGGAGCTTTTTGGGAGAAGGCTGTATTGGGAATGCCAGTCAGCATCCTGGGTTTTGATGGCAAACACCTGGCAGAGATTAGGATGCAGTAGGCTGTTGATTTGCCTAATTACAGCTCTTAACTCCTCACCTTCTTGCCCCTCAGATACAATTCAGTGAAAATTCCCCCAGCGTGAAGGTTGCTACACCAACCTTCATTTAGAATAAGCCAGCGTCTATTAACTTTAGTAAAAAATAATTATATTTCTGTGATATGCAAGGCTCTGGCGGGGGAATTCAGAGTTCCTAGCAAGTGGGGAGATATAAGGATATAGAATTGGAATAGGAGACAAAGGATGGAAGAAACTGATAGGGATTTAAATGGCTCATTCTGGAAAGGTAGCAGTTGGAGAAATTAATGCTGAGACATCCGGGCAATATTTAGGGGGATTGAGCTTTGAAAAGCGTGTACAGGTGGAGATTAGGGAGCGCCAAACCTAGGCAATAGCTTTAGAGAATGTAAGGTGGCTAGCGGTACTTGACACACAATACTGTGGCCAGTCACATGCTTGGAGACCCGGTGAATAGTGATTTGAGATTGTACCATTTGTCCAGTGACTTGTGACTGCCAAGCCAGCCTGGTGATCTTTGTATAAATATTGTAGCTCTGCACCCAGACCGGCTAATTGGAATCTAGAATCTTTTGCTGCTGTGTGGCCTCTGGCAGGTTACTGAGCCTCTCTGTGCGTTGATTTCCCATCTATAAAACAGGTGGTGATGCATACTTGTCATCCCAGCTACTGAGGAGGCTGAGGCAGGAGGATTGGGAGTTTGAGGCCAGCTTGGGCAACATAGTGAGACCCTGTCTCAAAACAAAACAAAAACTCAGGAATAATAAAGCACCTCTCATAGGGTTTATTGTGGGGATTAAATGAATTTAAACCAAGTCTATCAATTGAGGGAGTCACAGGCCTGCACAGCATCAAGAACATGTAGAAGAGTGACTTCTAATACCGTGTTGGTAATTTCTCAATTTCTGAATTTTAAATGTCTAATATTTTCATAGTTGTGAATAATGCAAAATGACAAGGAAAGGGTTTTTTTGTTTGTTTTTTTGGTGGTATGGGGGATTGAACTCAGGGATGTTCTACCTCCGAGCTACACCCCCAGCCCTATTTTATTTTTTATTCTGAAACACAGTCTCATTAAGTTGCTGAGGGCCTTGCTAAGTTGCTGAGGCTGGCTTCAAACCTGCAATCCTTTTCTTAGCCTCCCAAGTACTGGGATGATGGGTATGAGCTACTGTGCCGGACCCAGTTCAGTCTTTTGAAGTGTGATAACTGCTATTTCGGTCTTTAGGTTTTCTGGTAGTTATTATAACAAATTACTCTGAAAATTTCGTGGTTTAAAAACATTTAATGGTGTGGATTCTGGGGGTCAGGGATTCAGGAGGGCTCGACTGGCCGACTGCTCCTTGTGCCTCTGTGGCTGCAGCTGCTGACTGGGCTTCTCTGGAGGGCCCAAGGGACTTGGCTCCTTTGTCTTATGTCTTGGTGGGGGTACCTGGAGGGCGGGGCTCAGTATCGACTCTTGACACATGGTGGCCTCATTTGTCTTCGCAGTGATTTTAACATGGTGACCCCAGGTGGTTAGACATCTCACATGGCAGCAGGCTTCCCACATGTATTAGGGTTCTCCAGAGAAATAGCCAATATGGGGTGCGTGCGTGCGTGTGTGTGTGTGTGTGGACTCTTTTTATAAGGAGCCGGCTCACACAATTTTAGAGGTAGTCTAAAATCTGCAGTATGGGCTGACAGATGGGGTTCCAGGACAGGCCGTGGTACAGATGAAGACTGAAGACATTGTGCTGGAGAGTTCCGTCTTGCTGAAGGAGGCTGGTCTTTTTGTTCTTTTCAGGCCTTCAGTTGGTTGGGTGAGGCCCACCCACATTATGGAGGGCAATCTTTTTTCTAGAGTTGAATTTACATTGTGTATGTGTGTGTGTGTGTGTGTGTGTGTGTGTGAGAGAGAGAGAAGCACACACACACACACACACACACACACACACACTGGGGATTGAACCCAGTGGCATTCTGCCTCTGAGCTACACCCGCAGCCCTCTTTTATTTTTTATTTTGAAACAGGGTCTCACTAAGTTGTTGAAGGCCTCTAAATGTTGAGGCTGCCCTTGAACCTGCAATCCTCCTGTCTCAACCTCCCAAGTACTGGGATTACAGGCATGCACCACCATACCTGTTTAAATTTACATGTTAATCTCCTCCAAAACAACATCTAAAACATAAAACTAATTGATTGGAAGCATCATGGCTTTTTATGATCTAGCCTTAAAAGTTATATAACTTTCTTTTCATACCCACTGTTGTAGTCTACACAACACCTGCTCATACTCCAGGGGAGGAGACACAGACCCCTCACACACCTGGTAGGAAGAGTGTCAAAGAATTTGCAGCCTTCTTTTAAAACTCCTACAGCCTGTATTTGACTTCACAATTTTGACGATATCTTTTAATCCCTTGCTAAGGAAGAAGTAAAATTGATATACTCCACATTTTTTTCTCTCATTCTCCCAATTTTTATTTTTTTCTTACTAGCTTTACTTCTACTTACCTTTATAATTTTATTTATTTGTTTTGGTTCTGAGGATCAAACCCAGAGACATTTTACCTCCAACCTATACCCCTGGCCCTTTTTATTTTTTATTTTTTTTGGGGGTACTGGGGATAGAACCCAGGGGCATTCTACCTCCTGGCTACACCCCCAGCCCTGTTTTACTTTTTATTTGGAAACAGGGTCTTGCTAAGTTGATGACAACCTAAGTTGCTGAGGCTGTCCTCCAACCTGCAGTCCTTCTGTCTCAGCCTCCCAAGTACTGGAATTATAGGCGAGAAAACATACAACTATTTGCTTTCTGAGACTGGCTAACCTCACTTAGCATAATATTGTTTGTTTTTTTAAATATAATTTTTTGCTTGATTAGAAGCAAGAGTGTAAATTTGTATCTGTTGATGTCTGCATTACATTTTTAGCTAAAAGTGTTCATGTATCTCTTTGTAATTCTGTCTGGTTTACTCTTTAACCTTGGGGGATTGTACCACCATGCCTGCCTTTTTTTGTTTATTTGTCTTTTTTTTTTGTACTGGGGATTGAACCCAGGGTGGTGTGTTTGCAAGCACTTTACCACTGAGCGACATCCCATCCCCCCTTTTTTGTGGTACCTGGGATTGAACCCAGGGGCATTCTACCTCCTAGCTACTCCCTCATCCCTATTTTTTATTCTTTTATTTTGAAACAGGGTCTCACTAAGTTGCGGAGAATCTCACTAAGTAGCTGAGGCTGGCCGCGAAACCGGATCCTCCTGTCTCAGCCTCCCAAGTACTGGGATTAAAAGCGTGTGCCACCACGCCCAGCTTCCATCCCTTATTTATTACTTTGAAACAGGGTCTCATCAAGTTGCCCAGGGTCTCACTAGGTTGCTGAGACTGGCCTCCAACCTGTGATCTTCCCGAGTACTGGGACTGTAGCCCAGCACCTTTATAATTTTAAATAAAGCATTCTGAGCTGGGCGTGGTGGCGCACGCTTGTAATCCCAGTACTTTGGGAGGCAGAGACCGGAGGATCTGGATTCGCGGCCAGCCTCAGCTCGCTCTCTCTCTCTCTCTCTCTCTCTCTCTGTCTCTCTCTCTCTCTCTCTCTCTCCCTATCCCTCTCTCTCTCTCTACCTAGTGAGGCCCTCCACAACTTCGTGAGACCCGGTTTCAAAATAAAGTATAAAAAAATAGGGCCGGGGGTGTAGCGCGGAGGTAGAACGCCCCTGCGTTCAATCCCCAGTACCGCAAAAAAAAAAAAAAAAAGCATTCTGTTCTTTACAAGACTGTGGAGATGTGGAGAACTCAGGACTGTTGGAGAGAGAGTATGTGTTTGGGAGGTACAATGAAGGAGAATGACAGAATCTTCTTGGATGGGGAAGCCTGACAATGAGGCTCTTCCTGAAACACCCCAGACAGGAGAGACGTGACTGACTGAACATAAGAGGTGGCTTATCCGACAGTTCTTACTTCCTCTCCTTGAATTTTCAGGTCATACCTGTTTGCTTTCTCCTTCCTTGCAATTTGCATTTAAATGATGGATGTTGGAAGCAAATGATATTCTCACTAATGAAGAATCTCACAGGCGATGCGCTGTGGAGTGTTTGTGTATGGATGTAGACACAGAAAGACCTGTCACGAACATCACAGGAGCACTCAGTTAATTGGAAACAGTTACACAGTATAGTGCCAGGAGCCCTGGAACTCTGTTGGAGATGGGGTTTTCTTTCCCCTTTTAATTCATTTTGATAACAGAATTGAGCAATGAGGCTTAGTTTAATTCTCAGAAGATACACTGATCCCTTATTATATTATCTGAGCCCTTGAGGAGCACGTAACAGCTTCTACCCCTTTTACTCTGTTTGTAGTCCTTGCATATTGCAGATAAATGCTTTTTGTTGCTTGTTTTCTTAATTTTTTATTTTATACTTTTCTTGGTGCATTGTAATTATACATCATAGTGAGGTATAGAGTGATAGGATCATACATGCACACAACACTTGGTGTGTTCCCCTCAGGATCCCACCCCGTCCCTCCCCTTCCCCGTACATGTCATTGAGATTGGTATTAATAATTTTGTGTATGTACATAGCATTATTTAAACTGTTACCTTCAATATGTCTTCTCCCTCCCCTAAATCCCTCATCACCCCGCTGGAATCTCCAATCCTTTATGTGAGGTCCTTTGTTACCCAATTTCTCTCTAGCTTCCACATATGAGAGAAAACATACAACTATTTGCTCTCTGAGACTGGCTAATTTCACTTAGCATAATGTTGTTTGCTTTTTTTTTAAATATAAATTTTTGCTTGATTAGAAGCAAGAGTGTAAATTTGTATCTGTTGATGTCTGCATTATATTTTTAGCTAAATGTGTTCATGTATCTCTTTGTAATTTTGCCTGGTTTACTCTTTAACCATGGGGGGAAATATGAGAAAAAATTATTAGAGCAAAAGTAGAAATCAAGCCTGAATAGTTTTCTTTCCCCCTCCTCCTCATTCTTCTTTTCTTCCCCCTCTTCCTCCTCGTCTTTGTAATAATCATTTCAATAGAGCTGTCCTATAAGAATAACAGCATGTGAGGAGCCCTTTTTAGGGGATGGGATTGTTCCTATTATGAGATATTATATCTCAGTTTTCTTCCAAATACCCCCTTATCTCCCTTTCCAGAATGGAGCCAAAGACCAAGCCGGTCGTCGTCTTTGTATTTGTACCCCTTCCAGTTACTACTCTTACTTCTACTACCATAGATTAATTTTGTCGGTTTCTTGAAACTTATCTGCCTGGCTTTTCTCATGCCATGCTTGTAAGACTGAGTGATGTCTTTCTTTGTGGTTGTGGGCTGCTCATTCTCATCGCTGTACAGTGTTCCATTATGTGAAAATCCTACTGTTTAGCCGTCTTACGACAGATGTACATTGATTGGGTTGTTTCCACTTTTGGACAATGCGAGTAGGACTGTCGTGAGCAATTTTGTGCATGTTTTCTGGTGAGAATATATGCACATTTATTTCAGACATATATCTAGGAGTACAATTGTTGGGCCATACACTTGAGATGGAGTAGATGTTATTGAAGTGGTCTTATTGTTTTATACTGTCAACAATGGCAGGTGACTTCTGTTGGCTCCACATTCTTGCCAGTGCTTATGATTGTTGTCTTATTTTAACTAACCTTGTAAATGTATGTTTTTAGATTTTCTACATGACCAATGAAGATGAGCACCTCCAAAATGGTTTGTAGTCTTTTAACTTTTAGCACAGTGAAATAGAAAAGCTAAGTTGGTTCAAGAATTCGCCTAGAGATTTTATATGACTTATTGAACTCATCTAGCTTTTCTGTTTCTCCGTGGTATAAAATTTACTTCTCATAGGTTTTTTCTTTTAATTTGTTGGTTGACATATTTCAGGAAGTTTACATGTAATAAAAGTTTAAAGAACAGAAATTTATGAGTAAACTCTACTAATGCTAAGAATTAAGTTATTCAGTGAACTTTAAAGCTGAGATACTGCTCATGCTCTTTCAGCTTTTTTTTTTTCCTGTTTTGTTTGTTTTTTGTATTTTGGGTGTTGGGGATTAAACCCAGGGTCTCATGCTACTAGGCAAACCCTCTACGACTGAGCTACCTCCCCAGTCCCCTGTCTTAACTTTTCTAATTTGTTAAATCAATGTATTGCTTTTTGCCTTTCACTGTGACATTTTTTTTAGAGAAAGAACCTGGTCAATTACAGAGTCAGGTTCTGTGATTGAACAGGAATCCAGTTTCCCCATGAAAATATAAAGGAAAATTTTGATGCATAATTTTCTAAGGGAAAAAAAAGAAGGGGCTTGTCAACACAGGGTTAATTAAGTCAGATACTGTGAAGCTTCATTGGCAGAGCTGTCAAGTCCTTGCTATTTCTTAGAAAATGAAATGAGTAGTTTCTAGGAAACTTAACATATGTTTTAATGTGCTTAAGTTTGTTTTCATTTATTTCCTGTTGGCCTTTTGAAATGTCTTCCTTCTATCTGGGGCATTTATTTTGTCTTCTCAGTTGATTCTGAGGATTGTGTGTTTCTTTAAGAATGCCACGTGCAACTAGCACCTAGCTTTGTACTTATTCTGTGCATATATTCCCTCTTTCCTTAAATATTATTAGAGGTATTGCTGGTCTTAAATACCTATAAGGTACTTGTAGGTAGTTGGGCTTCCTGGTGGCAAGATTAAATCCTGGGTTACAGAACCTAAAGGGGTCTTTGTGAATCTAGGCTTCCGACCTGGGGGCAGAATGACATTACTCTGCCCTCAGAGACGCCACACTTTAAACGCCTTTCAGAATTATAATGCAGGAGAGGGAGAGGGGTTTGCCGAACCCCTATCAGGTAAAGGCAGTTGGGAGACAAATGATGGCAATTTACTTACACAGATCCTGGTTACAATCAGAAGAAATTCAAATAACTGACTGCTGAGAAAAAATTTTTGTATGTTGTTTTTGCTTTTTGAAGGTTGAGAGAATTCAAGGCTGGTTCCCCAGTGAGATCATGGGAACGTAGTTGTGTTCTGCTGTGACTTTCCTGGGCGGGGGCTCCAGAGTCTGATCTGGAACTTGTTCACAGTGCTGGGAATGACAGAAGTGTGGGTGGGAGGCGCAGGGCAGAGACGCTGGCTGGAGGGACAGCAGGGATTTCTGTGGCTTGCCCAGGCGCAAGGAGAATAGCTAGGCTGTCCTTCACTGGCATTCAAAAATATTTGTTAGATAGATCAGTGTCATTTTATCAGTAGCAAACTAAGGTGGTCCATCTGCCTGAAGGTACCAGTTTACCAGGTATCATCACAGTGACGTGGGTGCCCCTTGGATGGTACCTGTCCTTTGGGGTGATTCAGAATTTCTTGCTGCCATTAGCTAAAGATTAAATATTTTGGCTATAAAGAGAGATTTGTCTTAGTGAGATTTTTTATTGGTGCACATAATAGCAGGATTCTTTGTGACATGTTCGTACGTGCACATAACGTAATTTGTCCTAGTGAGGTTCGACCCCCCACCCGCTCAAGTATGTATCTGTGTCTGTTTTCTTTTTCCCACCGCCCCACTCCACACACACCCCTTTCTTTCCTTTTTTTCCTGCAAACTCAGAGCCATGAGGGAGCTATTACTTATGGTCCCAAAGTTCAGTGCACTCTGTTTTGTCAGGACAGTTTGGATTAATTTTTAGGCTAGTAGGGGAAGAGCACTGTTTCTTTTTAGGCTTATTTTAGCCAACCTCAGGAAGCAAAGAGCTCCGTTTGGGTACCCTTGGGGAAATAGGAGAGCTTAGTCGGAAGGCCTTTGGTGAAATCCTTTGTGCACATAGAGCTTTTTCATACCTTCGAGAGCATCTAAACCTCTCGCTTGGGAGCGGAAGTGACCTGTCCGCACTCTCTTACCTGGAGTACGCACTGGGCAGGTGTGCCACGGCTCACCTCTCCAGGCCAAGGGTGCGTACGAAGGCCTCCAGGGTGCTCAGCCAGCCCCACGTGATTCCGTAAAGCAGCAGGAATTCCAGGCAGAGCAGGAAAATGGTCACTTTTCCTTGCTTCCAGCTTCAGTAGCAACAGGAGGAAAGACTGCTTAAGGGGCTTGACGTGGATATAGATTATAAATCATTTTCTTGGGAACATTTTCAAAGGAAAAGTATTGTCAACCTCTGGCCTCCCATTCGATTTGCCCAGGTAACTGTGCTCACCTGTACACAAGGCCCATCTGAACAGAGTCCTCATGTAAGCTGTTGTGCACCTGTTGCTGTCTGTACTTAGACAAGTCCATGCAAGCCGTGTGTGGTCCTGAGCATCCCCCCTCTCTCCTCAACCCTCAGTAACCCAGGGGAGCTTTTCCTTTCCTACTTCTTTCCTATCTTTTCCCCTTTTGTTTTTGTACTGGTCAGGTCGAGGGGTCTGATTCTATATCAGGTGGTGGTTAGGAGCTTGGGTTCTAGAGTGTCTACTACTTCCTGCGGGGTGTATGTTTCCTTTGCTTCTCTGTGTTTGGGAAGAAGCATTAATGTGTCATGGTGTTTAAGTGTGTCTTGGTGAGTTTGTGTGGGGTGGGAAGAGGATGCAGGGAGGGAAGATGAGGAAGGAAGACTTTGGATATAGTAGTTACTGACTGTAAAATTCCTGTGGTATTTAAGTGTGTCCTGATGAGTTTGTGTGGGGGTTTGGAGGATGCAGGGTGGGAAGGTGAGAAAGGAAGACCTTGAACCAGGCGTGGTGGCGCACACTTGTAATCCCAGTGCTTGGGAGGCTGAGACTGGAGGATCTGGGTTCCCAGCCAGCCTCAGCT
>PVJS01002773.1:43781-81273 GCA_004027185.1 Glis glis
TTTTTTTTTTTTTTTTTTGCGGTACTGGGGATTGAACGCAGGGGTGTTCTACCTCCGCGCTACGCCCCCAGCCCTATTTTTTATGCTTTATTTTGAAACCGGGTCTCACGAAGTTGCGGAGGGCCTCACTAAGGAGAGAGAGAGAGAGAGAGAGAGAGAGCTGAGGCTGGCCGCGAACCCGGATCCTCTGGTCTCTGCCTCCCAAAGTACTGGGATTACAAGCGTGCGCCACCACGCCCGGCTTCCTAGGGAAATCTTAAAAGAGCTTGCTTGTTTGTGTCTGGCCAGAGGAGCAGAGAAAGGGCTGGAGCCCGGGTAGCCCACGGTGGGCTGAATAAGCAGGACTCTGGCAGGAAGGGGAAGGGTGGCAGCAGGCTCGGGGGAACCCCAATTCCATGAAGTACCACCACCTCTCTCCCTTCTCTGTAAGCTCTTAAGCTATTTCACCCAAGCAGAACAATCTTTTACTGCATACTAAAGTGGGGATGATGCGGCTCAGAAGAGCTGTGGGATCGATGAGATGCTAGATGTGTGAGCTCAAGTTCACAGGCACGCTTGCTGTTTGCCTAGGCTTAAGGGATGCCTGGTGGTTGCTGGGCAGAAGTTGAGTTTGGGGCACTGGTTAGTGATTGGGGAGACAGGGATGGGAGAGATTGTTTTCATTGTTTTATTTCTTTAGTACCGGGGATTGAGCCCAGGGGAATTCTACTCTGAGCTATAGCCCCAGCCCATTTTGTTTTATTATTTTATTTGTGGTACTGGGGCTTGAACCCAGGAGCATTCTGCCTCTAAGCTACACCTCCCCACCCCAGCCCTTTTTATTTATTTATTTATTTATTTATTTATTTTTTGCAACAGGGTCTCACTAAGTTGCTGAGGGCCTTGCTTAGTTTGTGAGGCTGGCCTCAAACCTGTAATCCTCCTGTCTCAGCCTCCCAATATTGGGATTACAGGCATGCACCACCACACCTGGCTGAGGTATGTTCTTGGGATCTCATATTGGTGCTTTGAAGATCTCTCCTGGGAAACACCCTGTAAGACTGCTGGTTATACAGAACTGAGGACTTGTGGTACAAACCATTTATCATTTGTGACAGTGTTTCCAGAGTATCTTGCATAAATACACTTGACAAAATATGGGCTTTCTATTGGTTGTTAAGCTGGTGGTTCCTCATATCTGAAGCTTGGGGAAGTGAGGAAGTGACATTGTAACTATATTTCCAGACTCTTGGGCATAGAAGTCCATTCATTTGACTTCCCTTAATCAGCCAAATTCAGTGGTTTTGCTGGGGAGATCTGAGGATGGGTCTGTTTCTCAGCACCAGATGTGAACAAAGTATTGCCTGTTCTCATAGTCATTAAAATTAAGAACTTTCATTCAGCAGTACAAATTAAGAGAGTAAAAAGTCAAATCACAGAGACTTAAGAGTTGTCACAGAGTCGTCATATATATATATATATATATATATATATATATGACAACAAATATCTTGTCCAGAACATGTAAAGAACAATTACAAATCAGTAAGAAAAACAAAATTTAAAATTGAACAACAGGGCATTCAGTAGTCATCAAGAAAACGCAAATTAGGAGCACTATAAAATATAAACATATACCCACCTGAATCGCTAAAATTAAAAAGCAGACCAAGAACCATAACCAAATATTTGCAGAGATGTTGGAAAGTTCATACTCTCATATACTGCTGGTAGAAATGTAAATTGGTTTAATTACTTTGGAAAGTTATTTGGAAGTATTTGCTAATTCTGAACACATATGACTCAGCAATTATATTCCTATATATATATATATATATATATATATATATACCCAACAGAAATGAGTGTATGTGTGCACCAAAAGCATTTGCAAGAATGTTCATAATAGTGCCAATTAGAAACAACCCAAACATTCACAAATAGGTAAAAGAAAATTGCAGTATAGTTATGCAATGGAGTACTACACAGCAACAAAAAAGAAAACAACCCACTGTCACACAGAATAAAATGGATGAATCTCTAGATACTATGTTGAGTAAAAAATATCTAGAAATAAGTGTACATATGCTATGATTTCATTTATACAAAGCTCAAGAAGGGAAAACAGCTAATCCATGGTGATAGAAGTCAGAATAAGACATGGGCTGGTATAGAGATGTATTGATTGGGGCAGGTACAAGAAGAGCTTTTGGGGTTCTGGTAATGTTCTCTAGGTATTGATGACATAGGTGTTTTCATTTGTAAGAATTCATCAAGATAAGCCTTTAACATTTATGCACTTTATTGTAAGTGTGGTAATTCTTCAATTAACAAAAAAAGTTAAGCTGGGCATGGTGCCACATGCTTGTAATCCCAGTACTTGGGAGGCTGAGACAGGAGGATTGCAGGTTCACAGCCAGCCTCAGGAACTTAGCAAGGCCCTCCGCAACTAAGTGAGACCCTGTTTCAAAATACAGAATAAAATAGGGCTGGGAGTGTAGCTCAGAGGTTGAATGCCCCTGGGTTCAATCCCCAGTATCATATTAAAAAAAAAAGTTAAAATCAAACATTTAAAAATAAGCCAAAATTTGGTCATGGCTGTAATCCTAGCAACTTGGGCTGCTGAGGCAGAAAGAACGCAATGTCAAAGCTGGCTTTTAGGAGCCCCTGCCTTATTCTGACTTCTATCACCATGGATTAGTTTTTTTCTCTTCTTGAGCTTTTTGTATAAATGAAATCATACATTATGTTTTGAATGTGGAATGAGCCCTGGAAGAGCTCACATACTGACTGCAAAGTGTTCAGAGGTGAAATGGTTGAATCATGAGGATTCTAATCTCATTGGTGGATACATCCATGGATGGATTAGTGGGTTTATTGGGTGGTAAGGTAAGCAGGTAGGGTGCGGCTGGAGGAGATAGGACACTGGGGGTGAGGCCTTCGGGACTGTATATGTCCCTCACCCCTCCCATTGTGTGCATGCTCTCTGTCCCCCACCACCGTGCCCTGAGCTCTGCAGAAGTGACCTGGCCTAACATGGACTGAATGCTCCAGAACTGTGAGCAAATAAACCTTCCTCTAAGTTGTGGTCATCAGGTATTTTTGGGTCATAGCAGTAAGAATGCCAACTGAAACATCAAACATATACTTATTTCTGACTTCTTTTACTCAATATAATATCCAGGAGATTCATGCATTTTATTCTGTGTGGCAATACTTTGTTCTTTTGTTGTTGTTGTTGTGTAGTATTCCATTGCAAGACCAGTTTACTGAGGTCTCCCTCAGTTTTGGTGTTACCAAGACTTGCCAAACATTAGTTCTTGCAGAGGGACCTATGACCTTGAATCATTTTGGGTTATGGGTAATTTTCTGAATGCATGCAGATTCACATCTTCTGCTTATAACTCTTTGAGCCAAATTATAGAAAAAAATGATTTCTAAATTAGTGTGAATTTAGCAATTCAAATAGCCTCTGGACATCTATTATGGTCTTGATAATCCTGCTAGAACTTGTGGGCCCAGATTCTGGACTTTTCAAGGCAGAACATAGCCATTATCTTTCCCCCTGCCTCTTGAGTAAGCTGTGGATGGTCTGTGAACCTTGACTCGGCCTTTGCCTATACGGGGATTCCTAGCATTGCCCTTGAACTTTACTAGGCCCTTACAACTGTGCCCCCCAATTGTTCCCTCCCAATTAAAATGGACTCTCCCCATAGCCTCTGGATATGACAGTCTGTCCTCTTAGTCCTGCTTAGTCCTGGCAAGTGTTTTGAGTTTCTCGGGACTTTCTGCTTGCCAAGGTCTGCCACAGCTTAGCAAAAGGTGATATGGAATGAATAGTTTTCCTCCCAAGATTAGGGTTATTGTTTTGTTTTGTTTTTTGTGGTGCTGGAGATTGAACCCAGGGGCATTTTACCTCTGAGCTATACCCCCAGTCCTATTTTTTATTTTCTTTGGAAACAGAGTCTCACTAAGTTGCCCAGAGCCTCCTGAAGTTGCTGAGGCTGGCCTTGAACCTGCGATCCTCCTGTTTTAGCCTCTCAAGTACTGGGATTACAGATGTCGCCACCATGCCCAGCTAAGATTAGGTTTTAAAATGAATTCATGTATACATTTTCATCAGAGTAGCTGTGAGGGAAGTTTTGACTTTTGATATTAATTTCCTTTGGCTTCTAGGAAAAAAGTTTGAGTGCTCTAGTAATTTTCAAGTTCTGTTTTAGTCAATCATTTGAAAAATCATGAGGTCTTGGTAAAATTTCCAGGCAGAGACTAATACTAAAAGCTTAAAAAGAACCTGGGACTTAAAAAAAAATTCTCCATCCCATAAAATCCTAGGCAATTACATTTCCTTATTTTGCCAAGACTGGTCGGCCAGTTAAGTTTATAACCTTGATCCTCTTTTTATCCCCCTTCGGTTAGACATTAATTATATGCCTGTGGAAGGGTTGGCTGCCGGACCTTGTCTTCTTTGAACTTACTATTGTTGCCATCAAGGTCTTCTAAAGGTCAGCCAAAGGAGTAACTCAAGTATTCCCCTCGCCCCCAAAGCATGCATTTATAAGGTAAAAACCTTAATTAGAAAAAGGTAGAAGTTATTTTCAGTTTATTATATTTGTTGTGCAAATGGTTCGTATGGAAATTCCCCAGCAGTGAGACCTGTACATGGGTCTACCTTCTTTAGGCTGCTCTAGGTACTAATTATTCCACTGACCATTAAAACAGTTTGAAAAACGAAGTGGTTTCGTCACTCTCCATAGACTAGATTATGCTCAGTGACTTAAAACAACGTGTTTTAATGTCTTGTTCACATTACATGGCAGTTAGAACTCTGTTGCATGAGTTGTCTTTATTTTAGATCCCAGCTAAATGAGCCACCCCATTCTGCATGTACTCCTATGGGAGAGGGTGAGAAAGGAAGAGACCAGCCAGGCGTGGTGGCACACACCTGCAATCCCAGTACTTGGGAGGCTGAGATAGGAGGTTCAAGGCCAGCCTCAGCAACTTAGCGAGGCTCTCGGCAACTTAGTGAGACCCTGTTTCAAAATAAAAATAAAATAGGGCTGGGGGTGTAGCTCGGAGGTAGAATGCCCCTGGGTTCCATCCCCAGTACCAAAAAAAAAAAAAAAAAAAGGAAAAGACCAGTCCATTCATGGCTATCATTGCTCTGTTGTATGTCACCTACACACAAATTCAATTGGTTGAAGCAAGTCATGTGACTAATTGTACCAACATTGGGGATGGAAGTGTAATTCTTCATCTGCAGACATAAGTCACGTGACAGTGGGGAGGGGCATGATCTTCTTTCAGGGAGGGTAGCAACTATTTGGAAACAGCATTATCTACCATAATGGAAAACTATATTTAATTCAAAAAGGTTTAATGGCCTGTGTGCTGATTCAGAAATAGTTTTTATAATTGATTAAATCTGTATTTGAGGTTTTATTTTGGAAAGGTTATGGCTCAGAAATCTGCCTAGATATGGAAAACAAGGTCTGCTCTTGGGCCAGGATGGATCAATATTTTATGAGCTGCACCCACAATTTGGTAATTTTCCATTCATCATTTCTCAGGAGTCCAGATCTCTATTTTCATCAAGAAATGACATTTCTTTTTCTCTTGACTTTTCACATGCTGCTATTCTATCTTTCAACTTATTTTTGTTTACCTGCCTCTATTAATATAGTTTGGCAACCAATTAAAGGTGATAGTGCCATTAAGAGAGGATACAAATAGAACCTTTTCTTGATAATAAAGTTTATTGGGGCTGCCTGGCATGGTGGCACATGCCTGTAATACCTGTGACTCAGGAGGCTGAGGCAGGAGGATCACAATTTCAAGGCCAGCCTGGGCAATTTAGCAAGATCCTGTCTCAACATAAAAAATAAAAATGGCTCAGTGATAGAGCACCCTTGGGTTCAATCCCCAGTACTGCAAAAACGAAAAACACAAAACACAAAACCTAGTACATCTGCTCTAGTGTATGTCTGTTCTTCTCTTCTCTTCTCTTCTCTTCTCTTCTCTTCTCTTTTCTGTCTTGTGCTGGGGGTTGAACCCAGGGGCATTGTACCTCCAAGCTACACCCCCGGCCCTATTTTATTTTTTTATTTGAAACAGGGTCTCACTAAGTTGCGGAGGGCCTCACTAAATTGATAAGGCTGGCCATGAACCTGCGATCCTCCTGTCTCAGCCTCCCAAGTACTGGGATGACAAGCATGCTCCACCATGCCCAGTGTTTTTCTTTAAAGAGATAAATTGTTGTTAATATCCTAATATCCTTACTAGGGCATTTCTGTCTTATTGTTTAAAAAATACAAGATTAGCCAGGCATGGTGGCACATGCTTGAAATCCCAGTACTTGGGAGGCTGAGACAGGAGGATCTCAGGTTCGTGGCTAGCCTCAGCTACTTAGTGAGGCCCTCCACAACTTAGTCAGACCCTATTTCAAAATAAAGAATAGAAAATAGGACTGGGGGTGTAGCTCAGAGGTAGAATGCCCCAGGTTCAATCCCCAGCTCCCCCCCCCAAAATAAAGTACAGAATTAAAATTCTCTGAAGAAAGATGGCAAATCATATTTACTGTGATGGTAAGGTACAGAACTTCAGTGCCTCAATTGAATGTTCACCATCTACATGATGGGGGGGGGAGTCAGAACATGTTTGAGGAGCATCTTGGTCATTCCTTTATCTTCCTTCACACACACCCTTTGTGTGTGTGTGTGTGTGTGTGTGTGTGTGTGTGTGTGTGTTTGTGACTGGGGATTAAACCCCCAGGGGCATTCTACCTCCAAGCTATACCCCCAGCCCTTCTTATTTTTTATTTGGAAACAGGGTCCTGCTAAGTTGTTGAAAGTCTCACTGAGTTGCCGAGGCTGTCTTTGAACCTGTGATCCTCCTGTCTCAGCCTCCCACATGTTGGGATTACAGATGTGTGCCATCACGCCTGGCCACCCGTACTCTTTTGTGTGAGGTGGGGAGCCCTCTAGTTCAGTAACTTTTTTCTTTTTTTTGCAGTGGTGGAATTGAACCCAGGGTCTCACTCATGCTAGGCAAATGTTCTACTGAGCTACATCACCAGCCCTTTTTAAAAGTATTATTTTGAGATAGAGTCTCAGTAAGTTGCCCAGACTGGCCTCAAACTTGCAAGCCTCCTGCCTTAGCCTCCCTAATAGTTGGAATTACAGTGTGCACCACCACAGCCAGTGCTTCCGCAATTTTTATGAGAATAGTGAAATATCTTCTGTTTGGTTGACTTCTGAAATGTGACACAGAACGCTCTACTCTGGGTTCTTTCTGAGCAGTCGACCTACCCCCAACTCTTAGTGAAAACTTGCTTGTGTGAAATAGTGTTCATTCTTGAAATTCTAGGGGATTTTACACATTAGTTCCATTAATGTATTGGGTAGTGGACAGTGCACTTCCTTTTCCCTCTAATTTCTTTTACTGAATTAGCCTGTATTATGTCCTCAACTTACAATATTTAGTGACTAGTTTAAGCAACAATCACAGGCAGCCCTCATTCGTCACCATATCCTTTGTATGGCTCTGTCTCTCAGCAGCCCTTCTAAGAACCATTGGAAAAGTTGCCCTAGGGTTTTTTTTTTTTTTTTTTGGTACTAGGGATGGAACCCAGGGGGCATTCTGCCTCTGAGCTACACTCCCAGCCCTATTTTTTAATTTTTTATTTAGAAACAGGGTATTGCTAAATTGCTGGGGCTGGCTTTGAGACTGCGAACCTCCTTTCTCAACCTCCCAAGTACTGGGATTACAGGCATGTGCCACCATGCCGGCTGCCCTAGGTCTTGATTTAGAAAATGCTAGGGCACTTCTTGGGAAAATATTTGATTTATTGAATAGTGTAAATCTTGTAAGATTGTGATTTTTCTCACTGCTTTGGCTACATTTACATCACATTGTTAAAACTATCTTAAAGCCACCACTTCATGATGGCTATTTTTCACTAATTTGTCTCGTTTTACTGTTCTTTTTTTTTTTTTGTGGTACCAGGGATTGGACCCAGGGGTGTTCTACCTCTGAGCTATACCCCCGGCCCTATATTTTATCCTTTATTTTGAAACTGGGTCTCACGAAGTTGTGGAGGGCCTCACTAAGTAGCTGAGGCTGGCCGTGAACCCAGATCCTCCGGTCTCCGCCTCCCAAGTACTGGGATTACAAGCGTGCGCCACCATGCCTGGCTCGTTTTACTGTTCTAATACATTTTCCCTTGTTCTGAGTTTAGTGTTTTTTTTTTCTGTTTCTTTCTTTCTTTTTTCTTTATTTTGTGATACTGGGGATTGAATCCAGGGGTATTCTACCTCCAAGCTACACACACAGCCCTATTTTAGTTTTATTTTCAAACAGGGTTTCGCTAGGTTGATGAGAGTCTCAGTACTTGCTGAGGTAGTCCTCGAACCCGTGATCCTCCTGTCTCAGCCTCCCAAGGTTCCGGGATTACAGGCGTGCACTACCACGCCCGGCTTTTTCTTTCTGTTTTTAAAATTAAGATACATGTAATTACATTTAGTTTTGAAGGTTGCCTCAAGCATTTTTGGAACAAGATTGGGTTGTAAATACATGTTTTATGCTTATTCCATGTAGTTAAAATTTTAAGGGGGCAGTATGCATATGAAGTACACACACACACACACACACACACACACACACACACACGTGCATGCACACACACGCCAGATAACGCTCCTCCTTGCACTTGCTAGTCTCTTTATTGCTGTCCCTGGCAGGTGTGCATGCCCACGGGATGCTGAGGTCTCTGTCTTAATACTTAGACACAGAGCAAGAGACTCTTTCTGAGCCCTCTTGCCAATGAAGGGGCTCCTGGTGTCGCCCTGGGGTCTGCTCTCAGGCCAGGACGTGGAGTGGGTTGAACTGGACGGATGCACACACCAGAATGGGCAGCGCTGCAAGGTAGATCTAGGAGGGGCTTCATGTTCACTTTTAGATCTGGAGTTGGTGTTTTCTGACAAGCTTTGGCATCTTGTCCCACTCATGCTCGCAGCTCCGATGTCCTGCTTGGGCTAGCAGGGTGTGCCCGCCCCTGTGCTCCCGACCCCAGCCTCTCACCTGCCCTGGCCTTCACTTCCCTGCCCCTGGACACTAGAAGCTTTTGGAGATTCACCAGGAATTGGCCCAAAGCCGAACCCCTGTGCTGTGCTGCAGCTTCCCTAGAAGTGCTTCCCTGAATGTTGACTTACTGCTATGCCTCTGCTTTTATTGATGCATATATAAGAACTGATCAATTTACAAATCTTCTACACCTCCTAGCTCTCCTCCTGCTCACTGCCACTCCTTCCTTAGTATTCTTTTCTGGTTCCTCAGCCTTGATTTTGGGAGGGCCTGAGGGCTCAGTCTTTGATCTTCTGTTTTCTGAAGATACTCTATAGGTGGTCTCACCCTATCTCATCATTTTAGATATTGTTGATTTTCCAATCGTTCTTTTATTTCTCTAGCTCTGACTTCTCTCCCCAGCTCCACTCCATATGTCCAGTTACCTCCTCATCCCACCCCGATATCTGGTGACCACCTCAAAACTCACCTGGCCGAAATGGAATTCCCGATTCCGCCCCAAACTCATTCTTTGCACAATCTTCTCTGGTCACGGGTGGCAAAACCCAGAGCCTTTGTAATCATCTTTACTTCCCATTTTTTCCACATACCCCACATCCAGTCCAGCAGCAAATTCTATTGAGTCCACCTTCAAAATATACGAAGACTTTGCTTTCTCCTCCTCACGTCCACTGCGCCTGTCCTCTCTCCCCTGGTGACGGCAGCCTCATACTCACCCTGCTTCCATACTTGCAGTCCATTCCAGAAGCAGTCCTTTAAAAGTTAAAATCAAGGAGCCGAGTGTGGTGGCGCATGCCTGTAATCCCAATACTTGGGAGGCTGAGACAGGAGGATCACAGGTTCAAGGCAGCCTCAACAACTTAGCGAGACCCTGTTTCCAAATAATAAAATAGGGCTGGGGGTATGGCCCCTGGGTTTAATCCCTAGTACCACCAAAAAACAAAAAACAAAAGTCAAGTTGTGGCACTTCTTAGCACATGCCGTTTGGCTCCTTTTTTCCATGCAAGGGAAAAGTTTTTACTGCCACTCCCACAATTCCCTTGACCTGGTTCCCCATGACTAACTCTCTGGCCTGCCTTTGTGCCTCCCCCTCCTGCTCCCGTGCTCTTCCTCACCTTCACCTCCACCTCTGGGTGAACTCTTTCCTCTGCCTCAAGTGCTCCTACCTCCCCTGAGGTCCTTGCTCCACGTCACCACCTCAGTTCCTTGACTACGCAAAGTTATAATCTGCCTTCTGGCACTCCGAATCCCCCTTTACCAACTCCACCTTTTTTTTCCCACTGAACAAACCAACCAATAACTCATGATGTAGTTTGCTTACTGTGTTGTTTATTGTCTATCTCAGTAGAATATGGGCCTCCATAAGGCGGGGATCATTATCTGATGTTGCCTAGTAGACATCAAACTGCTAGAATAGAGCCTAGACTCCTAGCAGGCACTTAAGTAGATATTTGTTGCTGATGGTACTGCTGATGAAGATTCACCGTGCTGTTCAGAATCCCCCCCCCCCCGTGAAGAAGTGTGCATTCACTGTTAGAAATGCATTCATTTCCTCAATGAGCAGACCCTCTACACACCGTTATGAACATTGCATGATTCGTCCTATTTCCTTCTCTGCTTTGGCTACCAAGTTTTATGCTCAATTGTGATGGTGATTCACTTCAACATGTTGGTAAAATAAAACAACCTTTCCCCTTTCCCCAGCCTTCACTTGATTAAAAGGTGTTCTACCATCCTTTCTGTTTGCTTTTTGACAATAACTCAGCCTTTAGGGAGGATGTGATGTGGAAGAATTCAAATCCAACCTAGAAAGGAGGAGAGGCCGCTTTATTACCGAGACGTCTTAGTTTTCTTTGTGCTTTGGCCTGGTCAGCACCATTATTTCTGGTGGTGCGGCCACTTACTGGTTTGATCAGTGTTCTGAAACAGCAATTTTGGATATACTATCTCCCCATAGGCCTCTGAATTACGACACAAGTATTAACATACTTGGAAACCACTATTGTCTACTTGTTTGGTTAGTGAATTCCCAACTCTTGCTTCTTAAACCCAAGGCCCTTAATTTCTGACAGAATATCTTTTTGAAGTATTTCTTGCCCCTGTTTCATAAAAGGAATTGTTAGCTAAAACTTGAAAGGATGACATCTGTCCATAGGGTGCTTAGCCTCGATATACCTAATCCTAGTGCAGCTTTTCACATGTGGGTAGTTTCAGGAGGTCCCCAAAGCCATAAGGTAAATATTCTCCTGGAATTTCAATTTTGCTTGAAATCTTCAAAGAAATCTCTTAGAATGTGGCTAATCTTTGCAAGTTTTAACACAAAGATGCTTACAAAAATTAATAGAATTTCATGTTTCTGAGTTGGCCAAATGCAAGCTGATGAGTCTAGTAAGAGCTGGACTTTTATATGAGCAGGCACCCGCTGTTGTCTGCCCTGTGACAGGACAGTAAGTCACAGAGAGTTGTGCCAGTGTCTCTGCTTCTCTGGTGGCTGCTCATCCCTTAGAGGTTTTGCTGTGACCCCTCAGACAGTTCACAACTCGTTTTCCAACACATCAAATATGTCACCCGAAGGATCCGTAGTTTCTGTGTATTGTAAAAATCTGTTTACTTAAAGCCATTGGATCGTACAGTCTAGTTCAGTTCCCTGTTTAAATTGCTTTTAATTACTCCACCTCTCCGGAGAATGAGGTTTTGGAACACATAATACTGGGGCTTCTGATTTTATTTTGTAATCCGAGTCATTTAGGAATGGTAAAAATAACAGTGTTCATGAGAAAACTTGAAAAACCCTGAACTCTTCAAGGACTGCGACCATCCTGACATTCTCTGAGGCATTTCTTCAGCAAATGGGACTGCGTGGTGATGACTGTCCTGACCCGCGGGTTTGAGGTGTTAGGCAGCACCAGCAGCAGTAGACCCAGGAACCACCAGCCGTTCTCAGCTCCCCTTTGAAATGTGTTTTTTTAAGCCAGGCGTGGTGGTACACTCCTGTAACTGAAGTACTTGGGAGGCTGAGATAGGAGGCTAACCTCAGCAACTTAGCAAGGCCCTCAGACCTTGCTCAAGACCCTGTTTCAAAATAAATAAAATAGGGCTGGGAGTGTAGCTCAGAGGTAGAATGCCCCTGGGTTCAATCCCCTGTCTCTGTCTCTGTCTCTCTCTCTTTCTTTTTCTCTCTCTTTCCCCCTTACCCTCCCTTATACACACACACACCACACCAAAAAAAAAAAAACAGTTTTTATTTTGGGGGCAGTGCGCATAAGCCCATTGTTAAGTTTTTATTACAACGAGAAACACCCTTGCATATCTGAAAAATTGAAATATGAGCTGTGCTTTTATTTAGGCAGGTATGTATTGTGTGTTGTCAGCACTGTGGTGATAGGACAGTAAGTCACAGAGAGTTGTGCCAGTGTCTCTGCTTCCCTGGCAGCTACTTGTCCCTTAGAACTGGAACTGGGAGCCGGGCGTGGTGGCGCACGCTTGTAATCCCAGTACTTTGGGAGGCGGAGACCAGAGGATCGGGTTCGTGGCCAGCCTCAGCGCTCTCTCTCTCTCTCTCTCTCTCTCTCTTTCTCTCTCTCTCTTTCTCTTTTTCTCTCTCTCTTTCTCTCTCTCTCTTTCTCTCTCTCTCCCCCTCTCCCTGTCTCTCTCTCTCTCTCTCTACTTAGTGAGACTCCGCAACTTTGTGAGACCCGGTTTCAAAATAAAGTACAAAAAATAGGGCCGGGGGTGTAGCGCGGAGGTAGAACGCCCCTGGGTTCAATCCCCGGTACCACAAAAAAAAAAAAAAAAAAAGAACTGGAACTGGGGATTTTAAAAAATCTAGTTGTACTGTGAAGCCTGAGTGACCCTTCCCCTCAGTGGTAACTCCTTTCAAATCTCGTCTTTCTTCTGCTGGCATTGAACTATAAGGAAATACTGACATTTTGCTGGTTTAAACCCATGAACGTGGCAGTATCCTGAGAAAACATGGTATACTCTGGTTTCTTAATTTTAAAAAATCCAATTTTGTATATTATTTAGTCTTCATACCACAGAAGATGAAGATATAATTCATAATTTCCTCCAACTCTTCTCCCATCCTCTGTATAGTTTTTCACTTGACTAACATATGATGTTTATATTTTTGTGACTATGAAAGTAATTCACAGCTGAGACATGTAATTTCGATGACATTTCCTTCCACATATAGCTTTTTCTCACCCAGCGTTAATAACTGTTTTGTTTGCATGTTGGTTTTGTGTGCCTCTCACTGACTCACCCCCGCCCTGGAGCCTGGCCTTCCTCTCCTTGTTTGACTCCTTGGGGTCGCTGACTGGCCATCCTCTCTTCCGGAAGCCATTTCTCTCAAGTGTCCATGTTGCTCTACAGACCCCTGCTTCTCTCTTTCCTGATTCCGTACTGTCCTCCCTGGATTGAACCCAGAGGCCGCGCTACCACTGAGCTACACCTCCATCTCTTTATTTTTTCAGTACTGGGGATTGAACCCAGGAGTGTTCTACATCCAAGCTCACCCTCAGCCCTATTCTATTTCTTTTTTTTTTTTTTTGTGGTACTAGGGATTGAACCCAGGGGCATTCTACCTTTGGGCTACACCCCCAGCCCTATTTTTTATTGTTTATTTTGAAACAGGGTCTCACTAAGTTGCAGAGGGCCTCGCTAAGTAGCAGAGGGCCTCGCTAAGTAGCTGAGGCTGGCCTTGAACCTGTGATCCTCCTGTCTCAGCCTCCCAAGTGCTGGAATTACAGGTGTGCGCCACCACGCTCATCTTCTTTTTATTTTTTATTTTGAGGGGTCTCACTAAGTTGCTGAAGCTGGCCTCAAACTTATGATCCTCCTGTCTCAGCCTCTCAAGTACTGGGATTATAGATGTGCACCACCAAGCTCAGTCCATAGCATCTCCTTTCCTTGGTCTCTCTCTTGGTTTCTGGGAGTGGTAGAGGACTCTGGCCAACGTATTTTGAGAAAGTTTATAAGGGAGGTAGACTTTTGCGATGTGGTGTGTCTAAATTCCCCTCCCCCCATACCTTTGAAATCATTTCCCCTCAGAATCATGGAGAGATTGAATGGTTCATTTTTAAATGCCCCTGCAAAATTGATAGGTAACATCAATATCAACAATAAAATACCTAAAATAAACCTAAATTCCCCAATACAGAAATATTCCTAAAAGTTGGAATAGTACTTATAATCCCAAGTACTGGGATTATAAGCGTGCACCACCATGCCTGGCTTCTCTCATGTTTTCTGTCTTGATCTTTTTTTTTTTTTTTTTTTTTGCGGTACCGGGGATTGAATGCAGGGGTGTTCTACCTCCGCGCTACGCCCCCGGCTCTATTTTTTATACTTTATTTTTGAAACCGGGTCTCACGAAGTTGCGGAGGGCCTCACTAAGGAGAGAGAGAGAGAGAGAGAGCGAGAGAGAGAGCGAGAGAGAGAGCGCGCGAGAGAGCGCGCAAGAGAGCGCGCAAGAGAGCTGAGACTGGCCGCGCTCCTGTCTCCGCCTCCCAAAGTACTGGGATTACAAGCGTGCGCCACCACACCCGGCTGTCTTGATCTTTTTATTCTGTTTTCTGGCGCATTTCCTCAGTCTTACTTTACAACCATTTTACTGAATTAGAAAATAATTTTCAAATGACTAATATATGCCTCATGGTTGAAAGATCATAAAAGAGTACAGTGGCTGGGTGTGGTGGCGCACACCTGCAATCACAGTACTTTGGAGGCTGAAACAGGAGGATCACAGGTCTGAGGCCAGCCTCAGCAAGCGAGACTCTCAGCAACCTAGTGAGACCCTGTTTCAAAATAAAAAATAAAAGGGTTGGGAATGTAGCTTAGAGGTAGAATGCCCCTGGGTTTAATCCCCAGTACCACAAAAAAAGGGGGAGGAGATAAACCTGTTTTTAAATCACAGATAAGAACATACTTCACATACTGTTGCCCACCTTGCTTTTTTCATGTAACCGTATGCCTTGAGACTCCTTCCATATAATTACAGTTTTCCCTGTGATTTAATCTTATCATTCTAAACACAGCCGCAGTGTATTTTAAAATGGATAGTCCGTATTCTGTTTTATTGGTTTCCTATTGATTTTGCCGTGTCCAGTGATGTCACAAGGGCTAGCTTTGCTCCTGTGTTATGTTGCCCACGTGTGATAGTGGCACGTGTGATGGATGTGGAATGACAGGTGAGGGGCTCTGGGCATTTACATCTGCAACAGATACTGCCCTCACGACTTCCATAGAAGCTGTAATATGGC
Organism: Glis glis; assembly: GCA_004027185.1. Lineage (NCBI taxonomy): Eukaryota > Metazoa > Chordata > Mammalia > Rodentia > Gliridae > Glis > Glis glis. Next base: position 59,105 of record PVJS01002773.1, read on the forward strand.
TCCTCACCAGCAAGCCACGCCAGTACCTGCTTGTCTGCATCCTGGCCACCTGTGTGTGTTATGAAACTTTTTAATCTTTGCCAATCTGTGTTATCTCAAGTGGCTTTAACTTGTATTTCTTTTAGGAGGTTGAGTATCTTTTTATGAATATGTAAGAGCCATTTGTATTTACCTTTCTATGAACTGTTCATATCCTTGGCTATTGGGCTGCTAGGTGTTGAGTGTGAGAGAAATAAGTCCCTTATCTCTGATAAGAATTAGAGTTGTTCCTGGTCTATTACTCATCTTTTAACTTGGATTATATTACATTTGTCTATATTGATGAATTTATCACCTGCTTATTTTAAGGCCTTTAGGATGCAAAGAGAAAAAGGCTTTCCCCACCCTAATTTTTTTTCAATTATCTGGGATTTCTTCCGATACTCCTATGGTTTCAGTTTTTTGTTTTTATTTTATTTTTTGGTGGATAGGATTAAACCCAGGGTCTTGTGTGTGCCAAGCAGGTGCCCTGTCTCTGAGCTTCATCCTGGCCCCTGTTTTAGTTTTTTTATGTCTAAATTATCTGTCTTGAATTTATTTTAATAAGTATGAAAACCAATTTACCTTTTTCGAAAGGTTATTGATTTTTCCAGCTGTTTAGTAGCTCATTTCCCCCTTTGAGTGGAAGTGACATCTTTGTCATATTCCAAGTCCCACATGTGTTTGTGCCCATGTTTTGACTTTTCTGTTGATCTGCTGTCTATTCAAGTTTTAGTGGTAACACTATTCCAACTTTTAGGAATATTTCTGGATTGGGGAACTTAGGTTTATTTTAGGTTTTATATTGTTGATATTGATGTTACCCATCAATTTTGCAGGGGCATTTAAAAATGAACCATGCACCTTTTAAAGGAAACGATCAGGATTTTATGTAACTCGAGAGAGAGATACTGATTTAGGCTGGTAAAGGTCAGAGTTTTTACTCAGGTTGGCTGGTTTTGTTGTTGTTTTTTTGGTACTAAGGATTGAACCCAGGGCCTTGTGCTTACTATGCAAATGTTGTTCCACTGAGCTACATTCCTGCCCTTTTTCTTTTGAGACCAGGTCTCACTAAGTTGCCCAGGCTGGCCTTGAATTTGTGATCCTCCTGCCTCAGCCTCCTGAGTAGCTGTCACTACAGGGTTCCACCACTGTACCCTGCCAAGGTTTGCTTTATTTTATTTATTTATTTTTCCTCCAATGAGGGGCAAACAAGTTATTATAGCAAGGGTAAGAAGTGCTCAGTTATTCACTTTGGGGATCAAGATTGGTTTACAGAGCCAGGTGTGATGGCACATACCTGTAATCCCAGTACTTGGGAGGCTGAGACAAGGAGGATCGCAGGTTCGAGGACAGGCTCAGCAAGTAGTGAGACTCTCTTCAACCTAGGGAGACCATGTTTCCAAATAAGAAATAAAATCAGGCTGGGGGTGTTGCTCGAAGGTAAATGTCTCTGAGTTCAATCCCTAGGACCACACACACACACAAAAAAGGATTGGTTTACAATTCAGAACATTCAACTTTGGGGGAAGAAAAAACAGGTCAAATAGGTCAACAATTGGAAAGCAGAGCTCTTGGTGAATGAGGAGACTTGATCATGGGGACGCTGTTGTTTGAGATGCAAGCCTGGGTGCACTCTCAGGAGGTCAAGGCACCATCGTCAGTTTCCTGGTGCAGCAGCATTGGCGCCTTTCCTGCTGTGAAAAGCCTTTGTCAGAGATGGAAGAGACTGGAGTAAGGTAGAGACCAATTCTTTCTGAACTGTGGAAGCCTTCTGGATTCAGCCTTTTGGCTTCTGTCCTCAGTGTTACTCTGAAATAGCCCATAAAATGGGAAAAAACATTGCCACTTGTGTTCCAGTATCTGAGTGAGCTAGACCCCTGCCGCCTTACACTGTGATGCCGAGGGAGAAGAGGACATGTTGAGACGCCCATCAGGTGTCTGGACAGCATGCCCGTGAGCCAGGCATTTCAAAACCTTTTTCTCCAGGTGGGGTAGTCAGTTTCAAACAGTAATTGAATATGAACTCACACAGAGCTATTCTGGAGTAGACTAAAATAATCAATGGGCCACTCTAATCCCCTGTGGTCAGTTCTCGCCTTAGAAGATGCTGCAGGGGACTTGAGTTCTTCTTTAACATATATGAAATACAACGTATGCAGTAGCTCAACAGCATTCTTTTGATTTTATTTTATTTTTTGCATACTGGGTATTGAACTCAGGGGCATTCTACCTCTGAGTTACACCCTCAGAGGTAGAATTTTATTTTATTTTGAAAGAGGGTCTCACTAACTTGCTGAGGGTCTTGCTGGGTTCCTGAGGCTGACTCTGAACCTGCTATTGTCCTGTCAACCTCCCAGGTACTAGGATTATAGGCGCGCGACACCTATCTTAGCCATTTTTAATGGACGGATCAGTGGGGTGAAGTACATTCACACTGTTGTGTAGCCATCACTACCTTCCGTTTCCAGAACTTTTTCATCTTCTTAAATAGAAACTCTACCCATTAGACATTAACCTCTCATCTTTTCTTCTCTCCCCAGACTCTGGTAACCACCATTCTACTTTTGGTCTAATTGTTTTATTATTTTAAGTTTAGGTATACAGTTGATACTCAGGCGCTTAACATTCCTTATATGAAAGTCTTACGCAGCTACTTTGCTTGAACATCCAATGTGCTGGGGAAGCCTTATCCTGGGTCTAAAATAGTCTTTTTTTTTGGTACTTGGTATTGAACCCAGGGGCATTCTCCCTCTGAGTTATACCCCAAGCCCTTTTTATTTTTTATTTTAAAATAGGGTCTCGCTAAGTTGCTGAGGACCTCACTAAGTTGCTGAGTCCTGCCTCGAACCTGCGATCCTCCTGTCTCAGCCTCCCACATACTGAAAGTCTTCATCACTGGTTTTAGAGCATCTTAGAAGTGGGTGAAACTGAGTTTATCATGCAACAGTGCACCTCCAGATTTCTAGAGTGTGGATCAAAGATTTTCTTACCAACAGTAGTGTCTCAGTCAACCTTGTTTTTCTTATCTCTTGGCCAGAAAACTGAACTGGCAGTTTGGTGTAATAAACCTTGTGTACACAGCTGCAGGAGGGAGTGAGGAGGTGGCTGTGCTCAAAGGCTGGGTGACAGGCAGAAGATAATGGGGCATCTGGCACCACGCCGTTGCTGGTCAGAACAGTTTTGGAATTGGATTTTGTCCTGCAGTCGTAGCGACTCTTTCAAGAGGAAGGCCTTTTTGAGAATTTGTGTTGCTTTGAAGTCGGCACCATGGAGATACTGTGACTTATTGCTAGTAAGAGGCGAAGCTGGGTGTGTGAGGTTTTCTTATGTAAGAACAAAGGTTGTTGAAAAAAAGGAGCTAATCATTTATTTTGCCAGTAAAATTTGTTGAACCCCAAGGGCAGTTCAGAGGAGTCATAGCTGATTTTAGAATCTGTCGTTCATCACCATATGTCAGAGAATTTAGTCATGGCTTAAGAGCCTCAGGTTTGGGCTCAGACTTTACATCTGCTGATCTGTGACTTTGGGCATGTGTTTACCTTTTCTAAGACCCAGTTTTTGCATGAAAAATGGACATACAGGAGACTTATCACTGAGCTCTTGCGAAGGGACGGATGAGATAATGCAGTTAAAGTGCTTGATGCAGTCTAAATACTTCACTAATGAAACCTCTTCTGCCCTTGGACACAGCATATGGCATACGAATTTTTTTATTTATATATATATGTATTATATATGAATATTAGCATATAAATATGTAAAATACATAAATATAAAAATTATGTATAAATATATAAGATCTATATTATTTATAATCTCCATCCTCCAAAATACTATTAAGATCATCTCATTCCAAGTATTTGACTCATTTGAATCCCCGTGTTAGAGGTCCAAACTGTCCTGGTTGAAGGTGACACTGCTTGGTGAGAAGCCCAGGATTAGAGAGGCTGGCCCTTTGCACCCAGTTAGTCAAAGATGGGCTGGATAAGCCGGGCCTGGTGGCACACACCTGTAATCCCAGTACTTGGGAGGCTGAGACAGGAAGATCACAGATTCAAGGCCGGCCTCAGCAATTTAGTGAAAACCTGTTTCAAAATAAAAAGCGCTGGGGGTATAGCTCGGAGGTAGAATGACCCAGGGTTCAATCCCTAGCACCACAAAAAAACAAAACAAAAAACTGGGGTGGACAGAGTGAGTGGGACAGATGCAGAAGTCAGGGGAGCTTTGAACAGTTTTTATACATTATGTTGTTTTCCTCTTTGAGAAGAAGGTTGGAATTTGTTTCCAGCAGCTAAGTTCGTTATCTAATTGTCTCCAAGCCTGCCTCCCCTTTCCCATGTTATGAAAAGCAAATTGAAATCAGGAGGCACGTGAGCCTCTCAGGAGGATCTGGAGATCCACCAGCTGACACTCCCAGATTCCACAGATTTGGGTTGAGATAAGGGGAAGAGGATAGTCACCCAGCCCTCTTTTCCATTTTGCTTTTTTATCCACAGGCATTAACAGAGGCTTGCCGCATGGGGAGTAGGGAAAAGGGGTGGGCAGTTCTAGGATCAGTTCTGTTGTGTAATGCACCCAAATAATGCATCTGCTTTGATAGCTGCCTGTCTCAGTTCACTTGGAAAGGGCATTAATAACATAGTGGGAGTCTGAAGAAAGAGCCTTTACACCAACCCAACTTGCGGAAATTCAGAAAATGTAATGCAGAAATGTACGTTCTTCCAGCCTAGGCCTCCCAAACAATGGGATTGTTGGGAGGACTTTTGGAACTTGTGTTTTGAAAGCCAGATTGTGCTTAGCGGGCACACGTGCCTTGGTCACAAAAATGTGTGTCTTAAATCACATTGCTGGGAGGCTGTGTATTTCACTGTCGACAGAAAGAAGTGAGATGTGATGCCTTCTCTTCAGGCACGGGGAGACAAGAAAGGGAGGGAGGGAAAAGAAAGAAATAGGGGGGAGGCTGCTCCTAAGCAGAAAATGCTGGTGTGTTGGAGGTATAGATGTCTTAAAGGCATGCTAGAAGAAACGATGTAATTATTCCCCACCTGGTTTGATCTTAATCATCCGCAGGGTGATTCCCCCCCCCCCCTTAGCTATGCACTAGCCTGCTGGCTGACATTTGCTCCTGACTTTTGCCCCTCGGGAATCAGTACTGTCCTTTATAGTCAAGGTATAGCTGTAAAAGAGACACAAAGGGCCACTTGCTTTTAGCACCTTTCTTCTTCCCATAATGCCTTATCCCAAAACTTTATGAACATACTAAAACTAAAAAATTTTTACGTTAGGAAAAGAAAACTATACTTAAGTAGAACATTCTGTGAGTTTCTACAAAATTTTGCTTTGCCTTGCCCATGGGGGAATAACTGTCTTGAGTTGTGTATCATAATTTAATGGATGAAGATGGGTGGAGGTTGGGGAGAGGGGTGGCTGAGGGTAGGGAGCCAGGCCAGAGAATTAAAAATGATGTCTTTCTTTGAGGATGTCCCCTTACCCCCGTTTGCTGGCCCCATGACCGTGGGACTCAGCGCATCACTTCCTGTCCAAGTTGGCACCGACGGTGACACAGTGACTCTGCCCAGTGTTCTCAAGCTGCACTTGGCAAGTTTCCAGTAATAGTCATCCAGAGAAACAGCTCAACTTCTTTGTGTTTCTTTCTCTGCTGGCTTGGACAGCTTTCCCAGGCCTCAGAACCTGTGTCCTTGCATTTTGGAAAAGTTCCACTGAGTCCCCAAACCTCACCTTTGATTTGTTTAGCACTGGCTTCCTGAATATCCTGTGTTTGCCTCTGTTTCCTACTTTTATGCTGAGGCCCTAAGTCTTCGCTGCCATATGCTTTTTTGGGGGGGGGGGGGAAGGACATAGTTTTGTCTATTCATTTTCTCCTCTAGACTCGTCAGAAAAATAACTTGACATTTTTAGTGGCTACTGTGTACTAGGCACCGTACTGAGAGTTTTTCATGCATGACCATCATCCCTGAGTGGGATTTGGAGGGGTCATTAACCCCGAGTCCCATGGCTAGGGTGTAGTAGCATTCCAAGGAAAACCACTTTCCTCATTAAGTGAGACAGACCATACAGTAAAACTGCTGAGATGGAACCGTCCCCCCAAGTTGTTGGGCGCTTCCCCCATCTTTGGGACTTCACTTTCTTTTTTTTTTTTTTTTGTGGTACCAGGGATTGAACCCAGGGGTATTCTACCTCTGCGCTATACCCCCGGCCCTATTTTTTTATACTTTATTTTGAAACCGGGTCTCACGAGTTGCGGAGGGCCTCACTGAGTAGAGAGAGAGAAACAGGGAGAGAGAGAGAGAGACAGAGAGAGAGAGCTGAGGCTGGCCGCGAACCCAGATCCTCCGGTCTCCGCCTCCCAAAGTACTGGGATTACAAGCGTGCGCCACCACGCCTGGCTCAAGGGACTTCACTTTCTTAGTGCATGGTAAGCAGCGTCTTACCATGAGCATTGTGGTATTTGTGATTCCCTCTGTTCTTGACACTTTAGGTATTCTCTAAGGCAACTTATCATCTCTTTACCATGTTCACATTTCCCTCTGAGTCCTCACAGTTTTTAATGTCCACATTTCTATTAACAGGTCTGTTCAAGGCACTCTAGAGTTTTTCTACCATGTTCCCTCAAATTCTTCCAAGCTCCATTTACTGCCCAATTCCAAAAATACTTGTACAGTTGTTTTAGTGTTTCCTACAGCATCACCCCAATTCCAGGAACTAAAGTCTATATTAGTTCTCCATCCCTGGTGTGACGGGAACCACAGATTTAATGCTGAAAACACATATTTATTATATTATAATTGTGTTGGTCAGAAGTTTAGTATAGGTCTCACTGGGATAAGCCAAGGGGTTGGCAGGGCTGGTTCTTGCTGAAGGTTGTACGAAAGAATGTTTCCTCACTGTTCTAGCTCCTAGAGGCGACTTGCATTCCTTGGCCTGTGTGACCTCCTCCCTCCATCTCCAAAGCCACCAAGGGCAAGTTGAGTCCATTTTACTCTTCAGATTTCTCCGGCCACTTCTTGTATCATCCCATCTCTTTCTCTGCTTTGAAGATTCGTGATTAGATTGGGCCCATGTGAATGATTTAGGAAAATCTCCCCATCTCAGCGTCCTTAACCTTAATCCCACCTGCAAAGTCACTTCTGCCATGAACATACATGTTCACAGGCTTGGGAATTACAAGTCGGACATCTTCAGGGGGTTCATGTTTTTGTCTACTGGCAAGGTAACATGTAAATATCCTCAAGATAACATGTAAATACCTTCAAGATAACATGTAAATACATAAAACAACTAACCCTCTGGCCTTAGTTTGAATGCAGCACTCAGATGGAGCATGAGGTTTCTAATGCAGGCATTTTATTCAGGGTACATCTGTTCCACCCGGCTGGCAGCATACACCTTGCAGCACAGGTGCGAGATGAGCAAAAGTTGATAGAAGAGTGGACCCCCCCACCCTGCTTTAGTGAAAGGAAGTGAGACAGAAGCAAGGAGTCCACTTGGGTTGTACTCTTCTCCTTATTACAAATTTAAGAAATAAAACGAAAACACCAGCACACACCCTTCCATAACTGAAATACCAGTGCTAGAGTATAAAATCGAATTACCTCTTAACGGGCTCTTTCTCCTTGGAAGACAAAGGTAAGCTGCACTGCTGGTCTCTATTCTTTCGTAGGAAAATTGGACCCCTTTGTGGCATGTGGTATGCAACTGAGCAGGGTCCTCTGTGGGGGCAGCAGCCCTCTCTCCACAGGACACCTGGAATTTGAAGCCAGTTCCGATCTGACAGCTGGTTAGCCTGTCGGGCCCTCACAAGTTAAATCTTGTCTCAGGAAATGATTTGCAAGAAGATCAAAGCATGGATGGGGTAAATTAATTTTTCAACAAACCACAGGTTCAGGAGAATGTAAACATTGTTTTTTTAAGTGTGCCAATATCCTTGATGAAGGAGTAATTTTTGAGGCTCTTTTTTCTTTTAAGGTTATAATTCTGTGTTTGATTCATGTCTTAATATGTTGAAAAAGAACTACGAAATCTTGTTCTAGACTAAGTAAGATGAGGCCCTGAAATAATAATACCAGGTAATTTCAGCACCTGTCTCATTTAGAGCAGTGGTTCTCAGCAGGTTGGGAGGGGGAGTAGTTTTGTCCCCCAGGGGACATTTGGTGATATTGGAGACATTTTTGATCCTTTTTTTTTTTTTGCGGTACCGGGGATTGAACGCAGGGGCATTCTACCTCCGCGCTACGCCCCCGGCCCTATTTTTTTTATACTTTATTTTGAGACCGGGTCTCACAAAGTTGCGGAGGGCCTCACTAAGGAGAGAGAGAGACAGAGAGAGACAGAGAGAGACAGGTAGAGAGAGAGAGAGAGAGAGAGAGAGAGCTGAGGCTGGCCGCGAACCCGGATCCTCTGTTCTCCGCCTCCCAAAGTACTGATCCTTTTGATCATCATGATTCGGGGAGGTGCTACTGGCATCTGAAGAATAGAGGCCAGAGATGCTGCTGCACATCTGGCAATGCCCTGGATGCCCCCACAACAGAGAATCAAGGCCCAAAGTGTCAGCAGGGCTGAGGATGAGAAACCTTGATTAGAAGAGATGGTTTTTTTCACTTAATTTGAATGTCTCTTAATACCACTCCGGAATTAACTTTGAGGATAAGGGTGCATGCTTTCCCTCCACACCCTAGTTGTGGGGTCATCCTTCTTGACCTTGGAGCAGAGCTACTGAGAGCGGTATTGACAAGCCTACAGCAGAGTTGTGGCAGAATCAGCCTGGTGGGGGAGTGGGAGGAGCACAGGCTTTGGACTTGTGTCATCCTGTGCTTTCTTATCTGTAAAACAGAGTGATAGTAGTACCCAACTTAGGATGCTTGTGAGTATTTAAGAAAAATGGTGAGTATTTTAGAAAAATGTTTGTCATGTAATAAGGGCTCAGTAAATGTTCTCTTTTCCCAGGTAACTGAATATAAGAGCATAGACAAGGGGCCGAGGACTCTGTTTTTTATAAAAAAAAAAATTCTTAAAGAAATGTTAGGCGTTCTGCGATTGTTCTCAGCTTTCCAGGAAGGAGAAGGGATTTTATAACCTTTTAGTACAGGTTACTCCCGTGATTGACAAAACAATCTCAAGGAGCTAAGAGGCATGTTTTGCTTCAGGCTCTAGCTATTTTTAAAACCAAGTTGACAGCAAGTAGTTCAAGTTGGAACATTCCTGACTTAATTATAGGTACCTGCAAAGGTTCCCTCAAACAGGTGGGTTTCAGCAGTTTGGTAGTATTTGGCACAAGCTATTTTTTGCTTAGTTATTTGTTTGAGAGTCAGCTTAGAAATAAGGTCAGGAGTCAGATTTGAGTTTAAATTCCATCTCAGGAAGCGATCCTATTTGTGAAATGAAATGAAAATCTTAATACATCCTCAAAGTTTGGCTCAAAGAATCAAGTTAAGTCATTTATATTTATGGGCCGGGGGTGTAGTTCAGTGGCAGAGTGCTTGCCTAGCATGCAGGAATAAAAACACAAAAATTGACATGTTTGTAATATATCTGGCACAATAGTTACTTCATAAGTCATACCTGTAAGCATTACTGGTTTAATTATTTTTCCAGTTTTTAAGTGTCATGTACATTTTTTTTCTCAAGATTGCTTTGGTTATTTGAGTTGTTTTGTGCTTCCATACAAATTTTAGGGCTGCCTTTTCTATTTCTTTGAAAACTATCATTGGCATTTTGATATGGATTGCACTGAATCTGTAGTAGCTTTGGACATTTTTATAATATTCTAATCCATGGACATGGGATATCTTTCCATTTATTTGTATCTTTTTCAATTTCTTTCATAAATATAGTCTTTAGTCTACAGATTTTTGCTTTTTTGTTAAATTTATTCCTGAGTATTTTATTATTTTTTGATGCAATTATAAATATATTATCTTTTTTATTTCTTTTTTGGTTGTTTATTTTTTAGTGTGTAGAAATGCAGTAATTATTGTATGTTGATTTTATATCCTGTAACTTTACGAAATTCATTTCTTAGTTCTGACAGTTTTTTTGTGTGTGTGTGTGAAGTCTTTAGGGTTTTCTGTATATAAGATCATGTCATTTGCAAACAGAGACAACATAATTTCTTTTTGATTAGGTGTGTGTTTTATTTCTTTTTCTTGTCTAATTGGTCTGGCTAGGACTTCCAGTACTATATTGAATAGAACTGGTAAGAGTCTCCTTGTCTTGTTCCTGATTTTAGAGGAAAAGCTTTTGGCTTTTTACTATTGAATATGATATTAACTGTGAGCTTGTCACATATGTTCTTTATTATGTTGCAGTATATTCCTTCTATATCTCATTTGTTGAGATTTTTATCATAAAAAGATGTTAAACTTTTCAGATGCTTTTTTTGCATCTGTTGAGATGATCATAAGATTTTAATTCTTTATTCTGTTAATGTGGTATATAACATTTATTGATTTACATATGTTGAACCATCCTTGCATCCCAGGGTTAAGTCCCACTTGATCAAGGGGTATGATCCTTTTAAAATGCTATGGATTTGGTTTGCTAGTGTTTTGTTGAGCATTTTGCATCAGTGTTCATCAATATTATTGACTTATAATTTTCTTGTGATATCCTTGTCTGGCTTTGGTGTTAAGGTAATGCTGGTCTTGTAAAGTTTTTTGAAAGAGTTTGAGAAGCATTGGCATTAATTCTTCTTTAGATGTTTGGAATTTAACAGTAAACCCACCCAATCCTGGGCTTTTTTTTTTTTTATCAGAGACTTTTTATTACTGAGTCAATCTTCATCATTATTGGTCTGTTCAGAATTTCTATTTCTTCTTTATTTAATCTTATTATTAGGTTGTATGTTTCTAGAGATTTATCTGTTTCTTCTAGGTTATCCAATTTGTTTGCATTTAATTGTTCATAGTAGTTTCTTTGTATTTTTGTGGTATCAGTTGTAACATCTCCTATTTCCTTTATAGTTTTATTTATTTGAATCTTCTCTTTTTTTCTTAACTAGTCTAGTTAGAGGTTTGTCAATTTTGTGTATCTCATTAAAAACCAATCTTAGTTTCATTGACTTTAACATTGACTTTCTGGTCTCTATTTCACTAATTTCTACTCTGGTCTTTATTATGTCATTCCTTCTGCTGACTTAGGGCTCAGTTCTTTTTCTAATTTCTTGCAATATAAAGTTAGATTGTTCAAGATCTTTCTTACTGTAGGAGTTTGTCATTATAAACTTCTCTCTTAGAACTGCATTTGCTGTATCATATACGTTTTAGTATTTTGAGTGAAATTAACAGAGCTATAAGCATGATGCTACCTGATCTCAAAATATGCTCTAAAGCAATAGTAATCAAAACAGCATGGTATTGGCATAAAAACAGTTATATAGATCAATGGAACAAAATAGAGAGCCCAGAAATAAATCTACATATTTATACTCAATTGATATTTGACAAAAGTGCCAAGGGACAGTCTTTTCAAAAAATGGTGTTGAGTAACTGGCTGTCCACATGTAGAAGAATGAAATTAGATCTTGTATCACAGAATATATGAATATCAACTCAAAATTTCTATATCTGGGCAATGATTTTTGGATATGACCTAAAAAAAAAAACCACACAGGCAACAACAACAAAAGTAGACAAATAGGATTGCATGAAACTAAAAAACTTCTGCACAGCAAAGGAAACCGTCACCAGAGTGAAGAGACAACTTCTGGAGTGGATTGCAAACTATATGTCAGATAGGGTTTTTCTAGAAGGAGACGCCACACCATCTTAATCCTGATAATTTCTCAATTTTATGTCCCCTAATCACCTGTTTTCTCAGGCTACCTTTATTTGCACTTTTATGCATATTTTTTAATAAATTCAGATTGGGTATCCTTTATCCAAAATGCTTGGGACTGGAAGTGTTCTGATTTTGGATTTATTCAGATCTTGGAATATTTGCATATGCATAATATGAGATATCTTGGGGATGGGACCCAAGTCCAAACAAAATTTCATTTATGCTTCATATACACCTTATACACATAACCCGAAGATAATTTTCTACAGTATTTTTAGTGTACCGGCATTGTCACTGTAGCCTGTCCCAAGAGGTCAGGTGTGGAATTTTCCACTTGTGGCATCATGTTTCTGCTCAAAAAGTTTCAAATTTTGTAACATTTCAGATAATCATCCCCAGTTTGGATTAGGGGTGCTCAACCTATTAAACATTTCACGTATTATTTGCCTACCTTGATGCATTTTTGAAGGCTAGTTCTGTGTCATGTATGTGTTTTGATATCACTGTGTAGCATGCGGTACAGAGAAGAGCATTCTATAGTCTTGGCCCTGTGTTGTGTGTGTGTGTGCGCGCGCGCGTGCATGCTGCATGTGCTGCATATCAAACCCAAGGGCATTCTACCTCCAAGCTATACCCCCAACCCTATTTTATTTTTTTTATTTTGAAACAGGGTCTCACTCACTAAGTTGCTGAAGGCCTTGCTAAGTTGCTAAGGCTGGCCTTGAACCTGTGATCCTCCTGTCTCAGCCTCCTACATACTGGGATTACGGATGTGCGTTACCACCCAGCTTAATTTTGGTACTTTTTTTTTTTTTTGCTGTACTGGGTATTGAACACAGGGGCATTCTACCTCCAAGCTATACCCCCAGTCCTATTTTTTTTCTAATTCTTTATTTTGAAACAGGGTCTCACTAAATTGCGGAGGGCCACACTAAGTAGTTGAGGCTGGCTGCGAACCTGTGATCTTCCTGTCTCAGCCTCCCAAGTACTGGGATTACAAGCGTATGCCACCATGCCTGGCTAATCTTGGTACTTATTACTTTCACTATTGATGATGTGCCTTAACAAATTTGATGGAGGACCAGCCAACACCTTGTGGAGGATCAAGTGAGACTAAAGATGACAGGTGGCAAAAACAGATGTGTGTTTAGTCGGAGAATCAGGCAAATTTGCAGAATAAGTGTGCTGATAGAGGAAGTACATCCTAGCCTGGACACATTGGGAACATTAGTGGGAGATGGGGGCCAGAGAAGTTGAAGCTGAAACCTTCAGCTTGTTCGGCAAGGTGAAGTTAGCCAGGTCAGGAGGTAGATCTGGGGAAGAGACTATTCCAGAGAGAGGGGAAGAGCCTCCTGCGTTCAGAACCAAGAAGAGCTTAGTTTGTGGTTTCAAGTTGGAGAGTGGAGTTGGGTGTGTGTGTGGCAGGGAGGGGGTCGTGAAAGGCCTGGGAAACCATGTGAAGAAATGTTGAACTTTATCTCAAGGGTGGTGGGAAATTATTGGCAAATTGTAAGCCGGTGAGAGATGTAACTACAAGTGCCCGGCGGGTCAGATCTCTGCAGCCTGGGTATGTGAGGAGGCCCTGGGAACTGAGGCACCTGTAATAAACACCCAACTGGAGAAATTGTAGCCTGGGCCAGGGCAGTGGCTGTGGGACTAGAGCAAGAACAGATTGGAGATTTAGGAGTAGAATCTCTGAACCCACTGAGAGAGGAGAGCAAAGTCAAGTTCAGTGAGCACCCAGGTTTCTGAGAGGACCCGGCTCCTGCTCAGTTAGAGGAAGCCTGGGAGGTTTGTGAGGGGGAACCATGAGCTCATTTATGGAAAGATCGAGTTTGAGGGTCATGGGTCATTGAACAAGAAATCTCAGAACTCTGCACTTCGAGTTCAGAAAAGAGAAAGAGCACAGAGAATGGAGTCTCTCCCACACAGCTGGCAGCTGCAGCTGTAAGGAATAAGCTCACCTAGCTAGGGGGCAGGAGCAGAAGAGGGCGAAGGCTGATCCCTGAAGAGCAGAGTGTAAAGGAGGCTGAGATGAACCCCGAGAGCGTGAAGGAAGCCCGCAACAGTGCATTTCCAGGACAGAATCGTTACCAGCGTTAGATCCTGCAGAACAATGAGAGTCGAATCATTTCTACTGCACTTGGCGACAAGAACAGTTTCAGAGGTTTGATGGCTGCTGGGCCTAGAACGGAGGGCTGGGGGTGAGTGGGAAGCCGGGAAGGAGTGGTGGTATATATAGATGCAATACTTCGCGCCTGTATGGAGCCTTTGAGGCCCATAATGTGCCCCTTCTGGATGGATACGGTCCCTCGGTGAGGGCATGGTGAGCCAATGGTGGATGGACACACTTACTCAGTGTGAGTAACTACACCCCTATGCCTGGCAGCCTAGGGTGGAGCAATACACCCAGTCCAGGGTGGGGTTGCCCCAGGGGACATTTGGTAACCTTTGTCTGGTTAAGACTGAGCTAGGGAGGCCAGGTGCTACTGTCACCTGGCAGGGAGTGGGGGACTGTGGATGCTCCTAAACACCATACAGTATATAGGACAGCCTCTCCCCCCACCCCAGACAACAATAATTATCCAGCCCCAAATGTCAAATGTGTGAGGGTTGAGAAACCCTAGTGTAGCCTGATGAAGCTTTCAAGGTCTCTGGCTGCATGGGGGAAGGTAAAAGGTGCACTGGAGAGCTGGGGTCTTGCTGGCCTGTGGCAGTTTTCATCTGCCCCCCCACGATGCTATAATTCTTGTTCATCAGGTTGTGGCTCTTGAGGTGTTTAATCTCCGATAGCCATTTTCACTACTGTCCCTCCCCCCATAAATATGTAATGCAAGATGATCTTGTGTCCTCGTTTCTGTTTCTGGGCACGTTGTAAGGCATCTGTATTTTAATTGTATGGGTTGGGAAATTCTATTCTAGCAACCAAGAGACCTTGCTTTGGCTAATCTAAAGTAGCCCATAATTCATTGCCGGTGTGATAAGGCCTTAACTACGGTCAGTCAGCCCCTTGACTGCCAGGCTTGGGAAAAGACAGGAAGTATTTCTTGTCTTTGGAAGCCAGCCTTGCTTCTGGCTTTGAGAAGAAAAGGGTACAAGCGGTTCTCACCAGATAGGGTTGCAGCAGGTCTCCCAGCATTTGGGAACAAATCAAGTCATTATCTCAACACTGTCAAAACTGTGTTCCCGGATCAGTTGTTGTTTGAAACATTTGGGGCTGATGGGGAGGAGAATTAATTAGCAGCTCCCTCCCTTGGTGTCTTGTTTCAGCCTTCTCCGATGGCAGCAGGAGAATCCCCCAGACTTGCCGGCTGCTCATTTGCTGGTCTGTGCTTTGCGTGCTACAAAAGATTGCTGGCTAAATTTTGTGAGCCCATCTAATGTGAGACTGACAGTGTCTTGGGTCCAATGAATAAGAAAATATACTGTAGCGTTTCATCAATGGGGAAGGACTTGAGTTCACAGAACCGTCTTGGAAAGTCCTGGGTAAGTTTGAGGTCTCTGGTACCTTTTCTGTTTTCAGGATTGTTTTACCTTGCCAAAGTGCAGTGTGTAAATCTAAACCCCTTGAAAGAATGAAAACAAGCTTGAATATTAGGGTTTGGCAAGAATATGTGCAAGACAGTGAGCATGTGTGGGTCAAAAACAGGAAGTGTCTGAATTTAAGGTAGGGGAGATGGGTTAAAATGAGCTGCTGGCCATGTTGAGTGTCAAATGGGCCTTGGTTGTGGGTACATTCTTTCTGAATTAATAACTGCACAGATGTATTTTAGGCCTCTATTAACTTGTCTTCCATACAGTTTAAAAGATAGGGCTGAAATAGGAATTCTTACATGGTGAGCAGCGGCATTAGACAGATGACAGACGCCTGTATCTGTGTGTGTGTAGGCTTACTCTGCAATTGCACAAAAGCAGAACACACTGTATGTAGCTTTCACGTTTCTGTAGTGTACTAGCTGGTACTGGGACAGGCGAAAGTGGTGGTGGAGGGGAAAGTTGAGGCTAAAGAATGTTGATGTAAAATCTAATTCCAGTTTTGGCTGAGTCTTTGATCATGTAGTTAAGAACCAGAGAAAGGCATTAGTCAAAGGATACACAATTACAGTTTGATAGGAGGAATAAATTTCAGGAGATCTGTTGTACAGCAAGGTGACTGTAGTTCATGAGACTATTTTTTTTTCTTTTTTCTGGTACTAGTGATTGAACCCAGTGGCACTCTACCTCTGAGCTACACCCCCAGCCCTGTTTTATTTTTTATTTTGAAACAGGGTCTCACTAAGTTGCAGTGGGCCTCACTAAGTTTCTGAGGCTGGCTGTGAACTCTGTGATCCTCCTGTCTCAGCCTCCTAAGTACTGGGATTACAGGTATGCGCCACCATGCCCAGCTTCATGAGACTTTATTAAAAGCTGAAGAGAATGGATGTGTGCTTTCCCACAAAAACAATAACCATTTGAGGTCACACTTGTTAATTAGCTAGATTTAACCATTCCAAAATGTATATACACTTCAAAATATCTTGTCCATGTTAAAAACATAGTGTTATGTGTCAGTTTAAACAAAATCAAATTTTAATATAAGAACCTGGATCATCTAACATTCACATTTTTTGTTTTGTTTTTCTCTAGTTAAGACTGCAGGAAATGTTGACAAATGTCTATCCTGTTTTTAACATCTCCATACCATGAAATTTTTAACTATGATAGTGTATGCTTTTTTATAGTTTAGAAAACTATTTCTCATGTGTTTTTTTTAAAATTTGGCTAAATCCTTTTATTATGTATACTAAAAATCCTTTATAGTTCTTTGAGAAAGAATATTATAGATGAATATTTAAGAGAAGGTAATTAAGATAATCTTTAAGCCTTTATATCGGTAGGCATTGTTAACCCGTTGCAAGCTCCCAGTGAAAGTGGTTATTGAGGGGCTGTCTCCCTTGAGGCAACCAGTAGAAGATTCTCTAGGAAGAAGTTCTGGCTCCTGCCTTAATTTAATTTTAGTTATTCACCTAAGAGGGCTTTCCAAAGGTCTTCTATTGGCAGATGATGTGGAACTTTGTAGGCTTTAAACCCTCAGCGGCAGGTATGGATACCCTGTGTGCTTCCCAGGTCTGTTTTAACAGTAAATAGCAGGAATGTTTGCCAAGAATGTTTGAGAAGAGAATGCAAGCAAGTCTATACTTATTTGCACAAACAATATTCACAACTTCTGTGAAAAAAATCCAATAGGTGTAGTATGAGTAAATTTTTGTAAACAGCTCTTCCCATTAACCTACCATGTATTTACATGTATTTATTTGCATAGAAAAATGTGCAAGGATATTCCAAAATATTAACAGTGACAGTGTTTCTCTGGGAATTGATAATCTAATTTTTCTGATCAGGATTTTTTAATGTTTCATAATGACTATGTTATATTTATGCAATAAAAATAGAGAAATAAAGCACAAATATATAAATGGCAGGAATTTTATAATCTGGTTGAAGATCTATGAATTGTATCAAATTATAGATGAGCCAGTATAAAGTTAATTTTCATTTTAATTCCATCAATTCCAAAGAAATTTATTTTTTTTTTAACTTCTTCCATAGGGAAATAGAGGGATAGGGAGTTTATGTGAATTTTCAACTTTCTAATTTTATTTCTCCCTCTTAATTGGATAGTTTTTCTGGGTGTCTTGTTCCAAGACCTTCCATAGCAAGTGCAGAATACCCCGTCAGAACTCTTCTGCAGGCTCTCTCCCCAGCTTCCCATAGTGGGCATGATCGCATGCAGGTGCTAAGCTAAGACATCCCCAATCCCAGACTGTACCCTTTGGGCAAAGATGCTTGGTAAACAGCGATGGAACTCCACCCTCCTGGCTGGCTTAATTAGTTCATTTTAAGTTTCTTCAGCTTACTGAAAGAATTGTCAAGGAGTTGTTTGTGGCAGGATTGAACCATGCAGACAGCGGAAGGGCCGCAGCATTTCAAGGCAGGCTCCTTTTCGTGTTCAGCCGTCTGGTTCCTTGAGAATGTCCTTGAGAATGAGAGACTGGGCCGTCTTGAGGAAGGATTGTTTTTTCCTTCCTTTTCTTATTACGGCTCTAACAGCTGTCTCCACACAGCTGGAGATGCGAGCAACCTGGCTTCCTCCAGCCACCGTCTGCACTGTGGGGCTGCAACAGAGAAGCCACAGGTCCTCCCTCATCTCCCGCCACCTGGCCCCTTTGTTCTTTCTCCTCCTTGTTCTCTGGGGTCCCGGCGGCAACAGTGACTCCATGACATAGGAACTAGGAAGCTGGGAATCAATCCCTGCGCAGGTGGCTGGCCATTGTCTGCTCGGAGGAAGCAAGCCGGTCCTGGGTCCCTTTCATCTCCTTACAGCTTCCAGAGGGCGACATGATCCTTAATTGGGGCTGGGGGGTGGCACACACAAAGTAGTGGGGTCAGAGAGTTCCCTGGGGAAATATGCAAAGTGGATTTAACCCTGGGGGAGCTTCCTGGCTGGATTTTCATCTTTTCTCTCCACAGAACTGAGGCTTTTCAAAGCTAGGAATTGCTCTCTGGTATGGGCATGTGTGGAATGTCAGCCATCGTCTCGGTACCACCTGATTGGATGCGGGGTATTCAGGGTCACAAGTGCCTCTTGGAAAACACACACACATTGCAGGTGGGATAAATTAAGCAGACTTCCTCGGTGTGATTTCCCCAGGCTGTGATTTTTTTAGTATCCTTTTAGATATTGGTAATGTTAAAGAGAGAAGGTTCAATCTTTGGGTTTTATGAAAGCTGTTGTTTTATTATAAAAAACAAACCACTTATTACTTAATAACATGCTTCTAGTCACTCCCCCCCCCACATCTATATATAAGTCTGATTGCAGATTTTAAACAATATATTCCTTTGGGCTAAGCAGCAAAAACAGATAAGCCATGTTCTCAAAACACTGTGGAAAATGACCCGGACTCTTCTGCTGGGTGGCATTCTCTCGGAAGTGGGAGGCTGTGGCCGGCAGCCTGAGAAGACATGTAGGCTGCCGCTCTCGGCTGTGGGAGGGAAGGGGTTAAGTAAGAGGCTCAGCAGTCTTCTCCCCCCAAACTATTGTATTTCATCCTGTTTCTTTTTCCATTCTTTCCCTGAACTATCTTTTTTGCTTTATTTAACCCTTCTTTTCCCAGATGCTGGAATAATTTCCTAGGTATAGCAGTTTCTCCAAGATCGTGTTGCTCCTGGACTCTTTAAATTCCTGCCCACTTTCTGCAGTATCATTGTTTCTCACTTCTTGAGAGAAGTTGAGTGGGAGAGAATAAGGGAAAGCTGGAAAAGAGATGAGGGGCTAGGAAGCTGGACTCAGTGGTGCCCAGCTATGATCCCAGTTCTTGGGAGGCTGAGGCAGGAGGATCACAGGTTCTAGGCAAACCTCTGCAATTTAGTGAGACCCTGTTGAAAAATAAATAAATAAATAAATAAATAAATAAATAAATAAATAAATAAATGGCTGGGGTTGTAGCTCGGAGGTAGAATGCCTCTGGGTTCAATCTCCAGTACCAAAAAAAAGGGGGGGTCTAGGAAAGAAAGCCAAGATGGAAAATTGGTGGGAATGAATGAAGAACAGGACAGGAGGGGGTTGCATAGTAAATACAACCTGTATGGCTCAGTGTAACCAAGACTGTGATTGGAAGCCCAGGCAGCCGCCCCTGTCCTCTGCCAGGGCTTTTCCCAGTAACAGTAAAAGTGGAAAGATAAGGTGAGAAGGATGAGGGCAACCAGGAAACAAAGTTGTCTCTGTTATCCAGCTTGTCTAGATGGGAGATACAGTTGTTATTCGTGATATTTAATACCAGATTCAGTTTACCAGGTTATTGGGTTTTATAGGCACGATTCCCAGAATTTTTAATCTGAAGTTAGTTATCTGTTTAAATTCAGAGTTCACAGTTGTTTTTCAGCTTTTCCTTGACTATCCTTTTGAAACCAGAAAAATGTTGAAAGGATATACTCTCTCACCAGACAGTAAAGCCTGTTTGAAAATCCACCTGATCCAAAGGCACGTTTACCTCTTAGCTCCACAGAGTTAGATGGCCACTCGGGCTTGCTCAGACAGTGCTCAGAGGACTGTTCATAAGTAAACTCACTCCTGCGCTCCAGACCTTGTGCTGGGAGCTGGAAAAACAGTGGAGAACCGCATGGTCCTGCCTCTAGGCAGCAGTCAGGCTAATGGGGCAGACAAATGGGCCGTGCTATTAAAATGGTGACAAAAGCTACAAAAATAAGTGAAAGGAGCATGTACTATGAGGCGCTCATCTAGCTGAGGCAAGGAGGGCATCCCTGAAAGCGCCTTGACACCCGAGGGACTAATCAGCTGGGAGAAGGTTGGGAACAAATGCTTCGAAGGGTAAGAGTGGGAATGGCATAAGCAAAGCCCCTGAGTTAAAGGGGTTTTGACTCCTGGAAGAACAAACCAGGATTGTATGATCGTTGGGAGAGAATGGACGGGAGGAGGAAAAAAATAGAGCAGAGAAATCAGTTAGGAAGCCCAGGGACTTGCGGAAGGTCAGTCAGCTGGTGAATGGCCAAGTGAGGACTCAAACCCAGATCTGGGCACAGGCAACTCGCCCTTCATCTCCTCAGTGTTGGTTTTGTTAAACACAACACTGAACATATTTAAAAGACCCTTAAGTGACTTATTTCTTTCCGCCTGGCTTTTTGATCTTTTAATTATAATATAAAATGTTTTCATATTAAGTTATCAGCTGCAAAAAGAAAGGGAAGTACTCATTTGAATGCACCAGGAGAAACTTGGAATTTTGCCCGTCTCCTGTTTCAGCCTTGCCAAAATGTAATTTCTCTAATTCACCCAATCACATTCTTGACTAATCTGCTCAAGTCTGTACTATGCCTTGGCTTTTTTCTCCCATGACAGTTGAGGGATCTTTAAAGAAAATATTATGAAATGTTTTCTCTTGATCAGGGTGTTTGCGGTTAGATATTACATACTTTGCTTTTATTTGTGGAATGAGCTGGTTTTCTACCATCAAGTCCTTTGTTAGAGATGAATGCAGTTGTAACTTTGTCACCTTTATGTTTTAAGAAATCACTTATCAGGCTTTTTTGTTTGTTTTCAGTGCTGGGGATTGAATCCATGGCTTTGCACAAGCTCAACTAGTGCTCTACCACGGAGCTGTCTATACCCCCAGCCCAGCAGGACCTTTCTATAGAAAGTTATTTAGATGTTTACTACCTCTACCTTCCAGGGTCTTAAATGTGTTCATAAGCATTTAAAAACTGAATAGTGCCATTGGCTGATAACGATAATGTTACTGTTGTGCATGAGAGCTACATCGTGCCAGGCAGTAGGCTTTAAACATCTTTGATTCCCATGCCTTCTCTGTGGTGAGGGTTGCATGATCATTTTCATTTTAAAGCGACCGAGTGAGTTTTCCCAGCATTCCCATGTGGGGATGATGAAGTGGAGACTTCAACTCAGTTTCAGGCCCTCGCAGGGTCCCTGCTTGTCACCCCATAACTCTGGTTTCAGGGATGCGTTCATTTTAGGCAATGATTGGGAGTCAGCTGAAGTGCTGAGAATCTGTGTAATACAGGAGAACAAGTCTGTGAGCAACACAGTGAAGTATTTCCTTACAAAGGCTGATTAAGGATTTTGTTCCAGAGACAAAGTACAGGAGAAATGGAAGCCAGTTGCTTAATTTCGCATTAGTTACTCTTTTCTACTCAACCTAAGGTAGATTAAGAGCGTCCCTTTTATTTGAATTTACTTTCACCAAGTGCTGTGTGCATGTATGTCCCTATCACTCTGAACTACATTATGAAGTGAGACTACAATGCACCAATAAAAGCATTTTAAAAATAAAGTACATATAATAAAGAGAAAAAAGGAATATTAGAAAAATCAATAAATTATACCTAAGTAGGTTTAATGAAAATTAAACCCAAGTACAATGGCAATTTGTATGAATGATCACTTTAAATATACTGTTTATAGCAGTGATTCTCAAACTTTAATATACATCTAAATCCCCTGGAGGACTGTAGTAAAACATGGAGTACTGGCCCCAACCATAGGCTTTCTGATCCCAACTCAGGGAGTCTGGGACTGGCTGAGAGTTTACTTTTTGTTGTTGTTTTGTTTTATTTTGTTTTTGTGGTACTGGAGATTGAACGCAGGGGTATTCTACCTCTGAGCCACAAACCCAGCCATATTTTATTTTTATTTTTTTGAAACAGGGTCTCCTCAAGTTGCTGTGGCTAGCCGGGAACCTGCAATCCTCCTGTCTCAGCCTCCCAAGTACTGGGATTACAGGCCTGTGCCACCTTGCCTGACTATGAGAGTTTACTTTTTTTTTTTTTTTTTTTTT